>VWZX01009844.1:0-23267 GCA_013399015.1 Galbula dea | reverse complement strand
CAGTCAGCATGGGTTTACCAAGGGGAAGTCAGGTTTGACCAACCTGATAGCCTTTGTGGAGGACATAACTGGGTGGATAGATGTTGGTAGAGCAGTGAATGTGATTTATCTTGATTTAAGTAAAACGTTTAACACTGTCTCCCACAGCACCCTTTCAGCTAAACTGAGCAATGTGGTCTGGATGACTAGGCAGTGAGGTGGATTGTGAAGTGGTTGAAGGATAGAAGTCAGAGAGTTGTGGTCAATGGGATGGAGTCTAGCTGGAGGCCTGTGTCTAGTGGAGTCCCTCAGGGGTCAGTACTGGAACCAGTACTTTTCAATATATTGATTAACAACCTGGATGAGGGAACAAAGTATACTGTCAGCAAGTTTGCTGATGACACTAAACTGGATGGAGTGGCTGACACACCAGAGAGTTGTGCTGCCATTCAGTGTGACTTAGAGAGGCTGGAGAGCTGGGCAGGGAGAAATTGAATGAAATTCAACATGGCCAAGTGTTGAGTTTTGCACCTGGGAAAGACCAACCCCATGGATCAGTATAGGTTGGGAACTGACCTGTAGGAAAGCAGTGAAGGGGAAAGAGACCTGGGGCTCCTGGTGGACGGAAGGATGACCGTGAGGCAGCAGTGTGCTGTTGTGGCCAGGAGGGCCCATGGGATTCTGGGGTGGATTAGAAGGGGTGTGTTTAGTAGGTTGAGAGAGGTTCTTCTCCCCTTATAGTCTGCACTGGTGAGGCCACGTGGAATCTTGTGCCCAGTTCTGGGTTCCTCAGTTTAAGAAGGATAGGGAACTGCTTGAAAGAATCTAGCACAGAGTTACAAAGAGGATTATGTGAGTGGAACATTCTTCCTTCTGAGGGAAGGCTGAGGGAGCTGGGTCTCTTTACCTTGAAGAAGAGTAGACTAAGGAGTGACCTCATTAATGTTTATAAATACGTGAAGGGTGAATGCCAGGAGGATGGGGTCAGGCTCTTCTCAGTGAAGCCCAGTGACAGGACAAGGGGCAATGATCGTAAACTGAAGCATAGGAGGTTCCATGTGAGTACAAGAAACAATGTTTTCACAGGTCAGGTGCCAGAGCCCTGGAACAGACTGCCCAGAGAGGTTGTAGAGTCTCCTCCTCCGGAGATGTTCAAAACCTGTCTGGATGCACTTCTGTGTGATGTGGTGTAGGGAATCCTGCTGTGGCAGGGGGGTTGGACAAGATGGTCTTTCGAGGTCCCTTCCAACTTCTAGCATTCTGTGATTATGTGATTCTGTGATTTGTTTTCTTAATGACAAGAGGACCCAATAATAATATTCTGCTCAATCTTTGCCTCATGTTCTCAGGGCAAATTCATCTTAGAGAGCACAGGCTACTGCAGGGAGAAAGACAGATTTAGTCTTTGGCTGAGTCTCTAAAGGAATTATGCTTCCTGAAACCACTTTTTGGATGCCCTGATTCTGCATTCTGAGAACATTTTGGCAAGTACTATCCACCTTAATTCTGCCTCTGTCTTCCACAGGACAAAGTGGGTGGAAAAATAAAACAACGAACAACCTCCCAAAACCCATATCAAACATCATTGCTGTTCTACCTGCAATGATTTTGACAACTTAATTTGGAGACGGAGGTGTACTTGTTTAGCGCTATACAGCAATTATTTGACAATTAAGTATATCTTTTCCACTGTGGTATTCTTCTTTGACTGCCACAGCACTGGCAGAAGGTAACAGATAAACAAATATAGTTGCCTTATTATGAGATATAGTTGCCTTATATATTATGTGACATAGCTGAAGTTGTGGTGTGGAGAAGGGCTTTATTTAACTTTTTTTCGGATGACCTGTCATCACAGATGTCAAGCTGTGATGGCTGTGTACAGAGGGAACAGGAGTATCAAGAATCTTTGGTATTTCTGTACCAGTAAGAGATGCATTGTGTATTACAACAAACCTGCTGAAGGACAAATGCAGGTCCCCTTTCCAAAGGTGCAAAAGATTCCTGTGTAGCTGACTCAAATATTTTATGTCAGGGTTATATCCTTAGTGCTTACTAAGTTTGTAAGATAAATGAGACAAAGTGTTTGAAGACTTTATGAGTTTCCTTGTATCTTCTGCTTATTGCTTTCCCTGAAACAAGAAAGCACTATCTAAAAGGTTCACCAACAGTATTTCCTTTCTTCCTCAGTTCATCCATCATTCTGTTTACAAAAGAAATATTTTTTTAAAAAAAGTTCTTTTAGCAAATTCCACAGACATCTGTGTGTAAAAATACTTAGCAATCTTAACACTTTTATTGGGAGTTACACTTTTTTACTTGCTGATATTTTAGGGATTCAGCTATTTGACTAGCTGACAAATGGCAAGAAATATTATTGAAGCATTATCAAAGAGACATGATTTTTTTTAAATTTCTGTTCATCAGATAATTGAGTTACTGAGCACTTAGTACCAAGTACCAACACAATATGATACCTGTTAAAAAAATTTAAGTTAATCATTATGAAGTGGTATCAAAATTATTCAAAAAAAACCCCAAACCTTTTTTCCCTTTTAAATAAGAAAAATACTTAAAGAATGCAAGTGACAGAATTTACTCAAACTCATTGTATTGCTTCTTCCACATTCATTTACATTTTTGAAGTGAATTATTCAACATCCCATAATTTTTGCTTTTGTGGCTCTCCTTTTTCAAAGGAAAGGTAAAAGACATACTTTTGCTTTATATTTTATTGGTGTTAATCTGCCCTACTGATGTATCTCCACTGCTTAATAGGAAATGTTACTATACATCTAATCTATCTTCCCTTTGAAAATGTGGCCTGTGAACGGCCATCATTGAATTTTCTCTCTGGTAGTACATGAGGAGTTAGTGATTATCTTAGAATATATTGTTAATTTGATTCCCAAATTCAACATGTTTTCAGTCGTGTTGAATGCTTAATACAAATATTAAGTCTTTCTCCCTTAAAAAAAAAAAGTAAAATAAAATCAATGAGGTTGAAGTGCTGTTAAAGAAAGCATATTGAGGAGGGAGAAAGAGAAAAGTGCTTTCATTAAAAAACTGTCTTTCTGCTTATTCAGTTTATATAAATCTCGTGGATTAATATTTTACTAATCTTCTAGTAACCACAAGGCCAACCATCTTAACTATGTTTTGAACTACTAATTTATTTAGAGTATAAACAAAAATGTTGAAAAGGAAACAAGGTAAACAATTACTTGGAGAGGTATCTTCTTACATCCTTAAATAACATATTTGTCTTTCTTTCTTTTAATGTTGCCTACATACATACTATCAAGTAATAATGAAAACCAATGTTTAACGCACAAATCTCTGTGACTTAAAAATCTGATGGCTTTTCACCCATCACCTCCTAGAACTTAACAGCTACCAACAGAAGAGCAACTAACACAGCTTTAATACTGTATAAATGAGGAATGGTCACAAATCTTCCATAAAGAATATTTGTTGTAAAATCTTGACTCTCTTTCTCTTTGATGTCACAGTGCATGAAATCTTCAAGTGACATTTAAATAAATCTAGAAGTGCTCAAACAGAAACAGAGAGAGGCAGAAATCATCAGAGACTTGCCAAGTTCTGCTCCACAGTAAGGTTGCAAAATTGCTATAATTGAAGCTGATCAAGGCCAGACTTGACAGACATCTATTAAGTATCAATTAAGAATAATTGAATCACGATGCACAGCAGAGTAGATTAGCTCTTCCAACCAGGTGATAATAACATCACTTCCCCTTTAGCTCACACAGCCAATACTGGACTTTGTTTCCATTAAGAGAGCAAATTGATTAAATGAGCCTGGAATATTCTTTGGTGTAGTTGAGTTAATTTACAGAAAGTGCACCCTGTCGTGTTGGTTTGAACAAAGTAGAATTAAACCTTGGCAGGCTGTTTTCTTGCAAACAGTTCTCAAAGCCTGACTTTTTAGCATGTTTCTTTTCCTAAAGAAGACTGCACGCTTTCCTCCTGCTCGCTGCCACAGCAGACCCAGTTATCATTTAGTTTTCAGACGTCCTTGAACACACTCAGATGAACACACTGTCTTTGCTGCATACAGTGTTTGTCAGCTACTCCCTGCCCTGCAACTCTAGACCACAGAATATCCTTACATCACACAGCAGACTACTGTGCAGAGATATTCCAGCTGGTAAGTCGTCCTGATGCAGTATTAAGTGGTTGTACAAGATTGTGCTGACAGTACAGTCACATTCACTAAACCCTCCAGCAATCCCAAGTGAGGTGGTTGCATCCAGTGCTTTGGTTACTGGGACTGGCTCGTGCAAAACTGGTTCAGAATTTTTCACTTCCTTGGTTTCTCTAATACTCTTTTAGCATCAGTACATGTCTGTTCAGTGCACCTGTTGCTTTGGTTAATTTTGAAAAGGGGTTTCACCTTCCTTCCACTTCCTTGAAATAGGGAGCGTAAGATTTTTCTGCTGTTCACAAACAGCAGAAAAATATGACAGGCATTAGTGCCTAGAACAGTAACTTTCAAGTGATTAAGAGATATTGAGAAAATATTGATCTTTAAAAATTGCTTTGTGGGTGGGAAGTAATTGGAGATTCAGTAATTACATATTCTGTTTCAGGCTCCACAATAGATTCTTGCATAGATAATTAATTACTTCAAGGCTTATTGTCTATAGGTCAAACAACTACAACAGTAAGACAAGTTTTGCATAGACCCAACACATGGTTGCTCTTTTTCTGTATGATTCTGATTCAATATCTAAGGAAGTAGAAAATCAAGGAGGGGAGCCAGGAGACCTGCATGGTTAAGTCGGGAACTGCTGGGAAAACTCAAGTGGAAGAAGAGAGTCTACAGATCATGGAAGGAGGGATTGGCCATATGGAAGAGTACAAGACAGTTGTCGGAGATTTTAGGGAGGCAACTAGGAAAACAAAGGTCTCTCTGGAATTAAACATTGTAAGAAAGGCCAAGGACAATATGAAGGGCTTCTTCAAATATATCGCCCAAAAAATGAATACTAGAGGCAATGTAGACCCTCTGCTGAAGGAGCTGAGTACCTTGGTGACAGATGATACAAAGAGAGTGGAGTTACTAAATGCTGCCTTTGTCTCTGTCTATAGTGTTAGAGACTATCCTGAGGAGCCTCAGACCCCTGAGCCCCCAGATGATGTTAAGATAAGGGAGGGGTTANAACGTTTAACACTGTCTCCCACAGCACCCTTTCAGCTAAACTGAGCAATGTGGTCTGGATGACTAGGCAGTGAGGTGGATTGTGAAGTGGTTGAAGGATAGAAGTCAGAGAGTTGTGGTCAATGGGATGGAGTCTAGCTGGAGGCCTGTGTCTAGTGGAGTCCCTCAGGGGTCAGTACTGGAACCAGTACTTTTCAATATATTGATTAACAACCTGGATGAGGGAACAAAGTATACTGTCAGCAAGTTTGCTGATGACACTAAACTGGATGGAGTGGCTGACACACCAGAGAGTTGTGCTGCCATTCAGTGTGACTTAGAGAGGCTGGAGAGCTGGGCAGGGAGAAATTGAATGAAATTCAACATGGCCAAGTGTTGAGTTTTGCACCTGGGAAAGACCAACCCCATGGATCAGTATAGGTTGGGAACTGACCTGTAGGAAAGCAGTGAAGGGGAAAGAGACCTGGGGCTCCTGGTGGACGGAAGGATGACCGTGAGGCAGCAGTGTGCTGTTGTGGCCAGGAGGGCCCATGGGATTCTGGGGTGGATTAGAAGGGGTGTGTTTAGTAGGTTGAGAGAGGTTCTTCTCCCCTTATAGTCTGCACTGGTGAGGCCACGTGGAATCTTGTGCCCAGTTCTGGGTTCCTCAGTTTAAGAAGGATAGGGAACTGCTTGAAAGAATCTAGCACAGAGTTACAAAGAGGATTATGTGAGTGGAACATCTTCCTTCTGAGGGAAGGCTGAGGGAGCTGGGTCTCTTTACCTTGAAGAAGAGTAGACTAAGGAGTGACCTCATTAATGTTTATAAATACGTGAAGGGTGAATGCCAGGAGGATGGGGTCAGGCTCTTCTCAGTGAAGCCCAGTGACAGGACAAGGGGCAATGATCGTAAACTGAAGCATAGGAGGTTCCACGTGAGTACAAGAAACAATGTTTTCACAGGTCAGGTACCAGAGCCCTGGAGCCCAGAGAGGTTGTAGGGTCTCCTCCTCCGGAGATGTTCAAAACCTGTCTGGATGCACTTCTGTGTGACGTGGTGTAGGGAATCCTGCTGTGGCAGGGGGGTTGGACTAGATGATCTTTCAAGATGCCTTGCAACTCCTAACATTCTGTAATTCTATGATTCTGTGAAGTCAGAAGGGAGATTTCCATTGACTTTCCCAGCAAAGTAACCATACATTTGTGCATCAAGTAGTTTTTATTTTTGCTTTTTTTTCTTGTGAGGGGAGCAAAGGGTGAGATTTTTTTCTGAATGAACAGAGATGATAAATACTTTGTAGATTTATGGGAGAGAAGTTGGGGAAGAAGAATGAATGCCATCAAACATACAAACTGGAAAAATCACCTTTAATGATTAGACAAGTTTTCAAAATTATTAATTATGAGTGATGGGGGGAGAAATGAGGTAAGAAAATTTAATGAGCACGTTACTTTTAGGGAATCTAGACTATTAGACAGGTAAACTTTGGGCAAAGAACATCCTTTCTCTCTTTCCCTCCTCCTTCCCAATTTTTCTGTTTATAGTACTAAGCATAATAGAAATCTGTTCTGTACACTTTGAATATAATAACCTTTGTGTACATGCATAAAATGCACAGAGGGATCCTCATATGTTATACAGAGGGTCTTGGAAATACTACATGAATTATAATGAGAATGCATTATAAAAATCTTAAACTATATAATTTATAGTATCTTGTAAAGTTCATTATAGAAGTAATACTGTAATTTTAGTGAAAGTAGTATTTGGAGATGCTTATCTAAACTCTTGTTACAGTACATCTAGTCTATCAAAATTCAGATAAAATTTGGGAAAACACTTCTGCATATGAACACTTTCACTGAGCAGGGTTCAATGTGTACAAAATTAATTTCATGCAAAACTGTTTTCCAAATCAGAAGAAGACAGAGAGTGCAAAATACCCCCACAAAAATATGAAAATATAGACTAATCAATGGGTTGCACCGTTCCTGACCATTAGCCTTCCTCAAAAGCCTGGGAGTGTTGCTTTGTGCTTTAAATGGTATGCAATATGCGGCCTGAGTTTGAGCTTGATGACCTCCTTTTGTTCTGTAAAACAGAAACAAATGAAGAGGGTGGAGAAAAATCATGCAGGCAAGTGAAATTTGAAATGAAAGAGAAACATGAAATTACTACCCACATGCAGGAGGACTGTGGATATTAACCATACCAGTGAACCAGTTACATTTTATATTGGTTAAGTAACTGTTGATTTCCACAGTTCAGAAAGATGAAGAAAGGTTTGATGAATTCCTTCAGACCTATAAAATCAGTTTCAAGTCGAGGAGCATGCTGACTGACAATACTACAAGATAAAGGCTGCTATTAAGAAAAGGCAACACTGCATAAACAAAATTGCTTAAACTTTGTTTTCTTTGGTGTAATAGGAAGTGGCTAGAATCATAGAATTATAGAATGGCTGAGGTTGGAAGGGACCTTAAAGACCATCTAGTTCCAACCCCCCTGCCATGGGCAGGGACACCACATGCACTAGACCAGGTCATCCAGGGCCACATCCAGCCTGGCCTTAAACACTGCCAGGGATGTGGCCCCCACAACCTCTCTGGGCAACCTGTTCCAGTGCCTCACCANTTGCCGGCTCATGTCCAGCTTTTCGTCTATCATGACCCACAAGTCCTTCTCTGCACGGCTGTTCTCAAGGAGTTCTTCTCCCAGCCTATAGTCATATCTTGGGTTGCTCCTACCCAGATGCAGGACCTTACACTTGGACTTGTTGAATTTCATTTGATTCTTACAGGCCCATTTTTCAAACCTGTCGAGGTCCCTCTGAATGGCATCTCGCCCCTCTGGCGTGTCAGCCACACCACTCAGCTTGGTGTCGTCCGCGAACTTGCTGAGGGTGCACTCAATTCCTCTGTCCAAGTCATTAATGAAGACATTGAAGACCAATAAATAGAGAATATATAGAGAATATATAAAGCTCTGAGTATAGTCCCTAAGGATGTAAACTTGAGAAACCATGTCTGCTCAGATTGGCAGGGATATGTATATTAAAAATAAAATGTACAGGAGGTGAACAGTATTTGCTTCCTAATAGCTTTTCATAAACTTTGAACCCATTTCCAGTGTGAAGGTCTATATATTATCTTATTACAAAAAAATCATTCTGATTAAGGTATACATTGTGCTAGAAGTTTGTTGAAGTTGCAGTGCCTTTAATGTGCTAGAAACACAAAATAAGTGAACTTCTGTTATAAAGTATAGAAAAGTGAAAGACTGTTAAGCAAATTTTAAAACATGCAGAACTTTTTATTTCTCTTTCAGATATTAATTTCAGAACAACACAGTTAAGGATCATTCTGCAGCCTTCCTGCTAGTAAAGCAGAAAGTAAAACCAGAAAACGTGTCTGCTGGAAGCAAGCAGAAAAGAAGGAATAGTCATGCAACAGATGAATATTACATTTAGATACCCTGCTGGTAGGGATTCTTATTCAAAATGGATTTTAAATAAGTAGCACAAAAGTACAGAATAATAAATAAAGTTTGTTTCTGCAAGTCAAAACCACTTTGACTTCTTAACCCTAGTGGTTTAAAATTACTCCAATGCTCATAAATATATGCTTTGGTTTCTTTAAATACACCTGGCCGACTGTGACCTTTAAGAACATTGTTAGCTCATCTGCTCTTATTTTTAAAATTATTTTTCAAGCTGAGAAAGAGGCTGGAGGAGAAATTTGCATGCATATATTGCTTTTTAGCTGTGCAGTCCCAGATACAGATAGGGCCTAGTGATCATACTCCAAGGAAGGAAAGATTAGCCTATGGCGGATTTTAACTATATTGGTGAGATCATTTTGCCTGTCTGCAAAAAGTGCACATATAAATATTGTATAAACATTGTTAATAAAAGTATAATAAAAGTTAATAAAAGACTGCTGTATTAAATAGTATGACCTTGCTACTTGCAAACTTGTTTTAATTAGCAGTCAGCAAGCAGACTGTAACTTCACTGAAGAAGCATTGAAGAATCACTGCCTATTAACAACCCAGCGGTAAGTATGCCAGTACAAATACTTATAACCAAATAGTGTGCATTTCAGGAGTGGAGAGGATTAGCTATTGGGCACACAACACAGTGGAGGAAATTGCTTTATTCCCAGTACTGCTGGGTACCAGGAGGCAATCACTGTGCCTCTAGCCCATTAACAGCATTCAGAGTGTTGCTTCGCATAGAAGGGGTTATTGGCTAACCACTGGGTGACCAATTAAATGCTATGAATAAGTCCCAAACCAAACAGCATGGGGCCTGTTTGTGGCACAGTGGTATCATTACTAAAGTGAAAAACTTGATGAGAAAGGAACATATTTAACTATAGAACTATACAAATGGCTAATTAGGACCATAAAGTGAAATGAATGACTTTCCAGTGGATTTTTCAATGTTACTGAAAACTGCTCGGCTTCTTTGGAGACCATGAAAATGATCTACAGTGCTAGTCTGCATGTTATGGTAATAGACAGATCTTCATTACTGGGGACATGTTTGACCTGGTTGCTCAGGTAGCATGGGCTGTCCTTGATTCATCTCTCAGCAAGGGTTCTCCTGGTACAGGCCCTGGTCTGCCTTGGGTTCTGCTTGCTTTCATTTCCCTTCTCACAGGTTTAGAGGCAAAAAGGTTACCTGCAATAGAAACTCCCTCTCACTTTAAAACTAAATGTCTTGCTAATTTTGCAGCAGCTCAGACCCATGCTTAGTTTTGGCCTTTAAAAACACTAATGAGTTTGAAAGAAATCTTTCCCCTTCACATCCCTCCCCAGGATCTTACAAACTCCTGCACCAGTACCAGCTTTTTAATCTTTACAGCATGAAGTAGAGATTCCTTTAAATTACTTAGTCTGCTTTGCAAAAGAGACCCCAGAGCCCAATGATTTCTTAACGAGTACTGAACTTTTCATTTCTTCACTACATGTATCCTCAAAATGAGAAGATGAATGTTTCTACTTCACGAAAATAGAGAAGACCTGAATTTTTAACTGAGCTTTTTTTCCAGCTGTGTAGGCACTCTGAGGCCTAGAGAGGATGCTTATCCTTGTAAATGACCCATCCAATTATTTACTGACTCCATTAGTGGCAACAGTAAAAGGAGAGGGTGAATATTGTTTAGAATGGAGTGCATACTGTATTGCAGTATAAACATTATGTGTTACAATGTATCATTGCTGATACAAAGTAGTAAAGACAGAGCAAACCCCATTCATTTGAGCTCCTTAATGCTGGCAAAATCCTTGCAAATAACAGCCTTTAGTGATACCAGGGTCATGCTGAGATCTGGTTTGACAGTGCCCCTAGGTGCACTGATGACGGGG
Organism: Galbula dea; assembly: GCA_013399015.1. Taxonomy (NCBI): domain Eukaryota; kingdom Metazoa; phylum Chordata; class Aves; order Piciformes; family Galbulidae; genus Galbula; species Galbula dea. The sequence goes on along the minus strand of VWZX01009844.1, from coordinate 12,753 downwards.
GACTTGCATATTTGGTGTACAAGAAAACTCTGGAAGGCTTGGAAACAGAAAAGTTTGCACAAACACAACATTACCCAGAAACAGAACTAGTTTCATCTCTGTTTTACTTTTGGTGCAGTTTGTCTAGTTTTCACAGTGTCTGAAGGAAAACTGTCCGTCCTCCCTGATTTCCAGAATTTTTCACTCTTTATGATCAATGCTAAGGGCTTGAAAGGTTTTAGATTACTTTTACTGCTTTATGGCCACACCTTTCAGGTCATCCATCATCATGTAAGTACATAGAAGTAACTTTTTTGTCCTAATGTGGGCAGAAATTAATGTAGTTCTTTGTTGACAAAGGGAAAAACAATAAATATGTTCTAATAAAGACCATTCTCAAGTAGATCAACTTGCTTAAGGTGCCTTCCTACCCCAAATAAGTGATTCGACTCTGTGGGTCTTATTGTGGATCTCAGTTATGCACCTTGCAGATGACAAAATACTTCACTGAAACTTAAAGTTTGACAAAGCAATCCTATTTCAAAGTGATATAAATTACTTTCTTAGCTTTGAGATCTCAACAAATACAGGAGTAGTGCCTAGTCTATAATAATATTGATTTGGCTTGGGTTTTTTGTTTGTTTGTTTTTTGGGGGTCTTTTGTTTGCATGTTTGTTCCGTTTCAGTGTTTGGGTTTAGGTTTTGGGGTTTTTTTGTTTGTTTGCTCTTTGTTGGAGGTTTTTTTCACCAAAGGGAGGTTTGTAAACAGCTGTTGTGGATCTGTTGTTTTATGGGCCTATACAAGAAAGTAATCTCAGTACCAGGAGATTTACTGACTTTACCTACAATGTTCAAAGCTCTTGGTGCAAGAATTAAGAAAAATTTCAAAAGCAACAGAAGATGGCCAGCAGAACCCATGAATCACAGAATCACAGAATGTTAGGAGTTGGAAGGAGATTGATTTCTGTACAAATAGAAACTTCCAGGAAATTTCAGATTCTGAATGTAACAAGTTTTTGAAATCTCTCTCATGTTGCAGTTTGGCAAAAAATACAGAAAATTAGATTTCCTTGTACAGGGTGAGGAATATGTTTCCATGTAGTTTTTATACGGAGGAAATCAAGGTGCTGGTACATGATAGATTGGTACATGATGATATCAGATTGGGAAGCACCAGAAGGAAACTAGTTTACCATGAATATTTCTATGGTGTGTAAACAATACTCCTCTGAACGTGAAGTTTAACTACAGACAAACTTCTTATTACATGATGAAAAAGCTTCCCTTCATTGAATTAAATTATTTTCTCAATGTTTTCCTTCTGAAGAGAAGATAATGCTGAAAAATAGTTTTGTGTAATAATCATCTCTTTTTTTTCCATTGTTGGCCTGAAACCATAGCAAAAGATCCATCATCAGAGCTGAACTATTGTTTACAAGTTTTCTATTGATTTTATTTATTAATTGATATCCAGTGAGAAGCAGACAATAAAATTGTGAAGTTACTAAATTTCATATAAAATGTTCTAATACTTCACCTTACAATTTACACAGGAAAGATTATTCTAATACTGTTATTTTGACCAGGGGCATCACAGAATCACACAGAATCACAGAATATTAGGAGTTGGAAGGGACCTCATCTAGTCCAACCCCCCTGCCACAGCAGGATTCCCTAGACCAGGTCACACAGAAGCGTGTCCAGACGGGTTTTGAATATCTCCATAGAAGGAGGATGTGTACAAAACAGTAAGTGACCTGCTATTCAAAAATTAAGATTCCTTCTATAGCATGGAGGACACTTTTCTTCATTTCTACTTTAAGGAGTGATCAAAAACTATGGGGTTTTGTGAATCTTCTCATAAACATCTAATTACTATTAAGTTACACATGGCAAATAAGGCTCTTAAAGTTTGCTGTCATTATCTTTATGAAGATATTCCTTCTGCCTATTCATGACAAATTGGTATGCTCCTATTCTAAAATAGACTGTATTGATGTCTGTTTCAGATTATCAGAATTTTTTTTAATTATAACACAAAAAATGTCTTGTTTTTATAGTGAACAGATGAAGTAATAGAACAGACTGTACACAATACAAGTTCTTAAAAGAAACAATGGCAACAACCATGGCAATATGATTTGGCATTCTGCATTAATCTGAATATATGGACATAATCTGTCAATGCAGTATTGTGCATGAGGTAGTTCATTACAAAACTAAAGCATGTTATTGTAAGTGTCCAAGTGAACTCTGGAGTATTAAGATTTTCACACATTAGAAACACTAATCAGAATTCTTTTCATCCTTTTGGATCACTAACACAGACTCATAGTGTCTTATGTTTTGAAATATTACTAGCGCACACTGCTTTTATACTTTTATTTGCAACATTCCCTAAACTAACAATGTCTTAGACAGACAGTCTCCTGAAATTATTGCTAATGGTACTAAGGTTTTGTAATGTATTAATAGAATTGAGGAATCTTACAAAATAGTCAGGTAATAAATACAACAAATACATTAAAGTAAAATTGGGGGTTAATTAATATTTTTAAAAAACGCATCAGGTAAAACATTGAGTCGTAATAAAGAAATCATGTAGCACTTATATCCTTACATCTAATGAGCCTCTATCTAACGTTAAAATGACTTAATGAATTGCCCATATTTTATGTTGTATTTTCTCCAAAGTATACTATATCCCAGAAAGAAAATGCTCTAATTTACATTGTCACAATATGAAACTGCTCATGCACTCAAAACTAAGAAGGTTATTTTCTTCAGCCTAAATTTCTGGCGAGATCCTATGTTCAAATTCAGATATGAAATATTTCATTTTTAAGACATGAGATCTTTAAAGTGACATCTTTTCATGTCTGTACCATTGAACCATGCTTCAGTGAATTTTTATCAGTCAATAGGGGAAAACCATGTAGCTTTTGAGTTGAGAATGAAATGGAAAATCTGCAGGACAGAGAGACCTTACTTGGCAAACCAGAGGCAACTTTGAAAAGATAAGAATTGAAACCAATGTTCAATTTTATACAATTCGCCTTTGGAGTAACATTTTATTAGTAGACAAGAGAAGAAATATATTAGGTCTTTGGGAAGAAAAAAATAGTTTTGTGGATTTATCTTCACTATTGTAGATGTTAACATTTTATTGAGGGACTAGAGTATTTTCTGTATCCTCTGTTGCCAGTGGGTTTGCTTCTTGTGATCTTCCATTTATTGTGATGGTATTTCTTAGGTGGGAAATCATTTGGTAGGAGCAGAGGTATCAGCAGACTTTCACAATATTTTCTTTCTGTTTCATTACAGCAGCATGTTTTTGCCTTATATAATGATATAATGGTTCATAATGCACTTTGCAGCATTATATTGTATTTATAGGACTTAAATATCTTCTTGTTAGACTACAGATTTTGATCTGGTCTTTTACAAAGTTTCTATGCTTATAGGAAGGAAGGAACTATTTTGCTTGTGCTAATCCCTGCAAAAAACAAAATGAGTCCTCACCATTCAAGAACTTATCTCAGTGGAGGCATTAGCAGTGGGAAGCAAATAAACAAAGTGTTGGCATCCAGGTTATTGCATCCACGGCCAGTGAAGAGATTGACTTTTCTGCTTTGAAACTCTGCAGGAGTTTTTTCTTTGGACAGAGATATGAGATGCTGATTCATCTGATTCCTGACAGTTTTTTTGACTGGAACAATTGAAAAAGTGGCATAAGAAATTTTGCATAAGCAGAGCTCATTCCTGTAGTTCAGCTTCTTTTCCTTTTGAGTTCACTGATCCTCAGAGAAGATCTTCTATAGAATCTTTGGGGAAAAGAAAAATTAGGTGAGAGGGGAAGGATTGTCCTCATCTTGTCACCTCAAGACAAATGGATTTTTAACTCTTTTCTCCTAAAGGGTAAAAGATATGACAAATGTAACTGCTGCCATTTTAATTCCTTTTCACCTGTGCAGAGACTCAGAGCTTCTGGACAATCCATGTTTCTCTTGAGTCAGAGAGAAGTTTTGAAAGAGCAGATAAGGCCCATGTGCATGCAAGAAGCCAATGAGAGGGCCTCCCGATTTTGTGTAGGTGTTTGTTCTGTACTAAAAATAAAGAGTTGGATGTTTCAATCTACATACTGTGATGTTGTTTAAGCTTGATGTCTGCCTCGACTTAGAGCATTGCAATCACGTTAAAGGACTGATGACAGGCACGAAGTAACTAAATGCTCAAAGTGTACTATGAGCAGCTATCAATAAAAGGAGCCTTGAATTAAATCCCTGCCCCTGGACTTGAGATGATCTTTCAGTCCTCATAGAGGAAACTTCTCTACTCTACTTTATAGTTGGCCCTTTTGGCATGCATTTTATGAGAAAAAAGGGGAACAGGAAGCAAGAAGGGGAGAGGGTGGAAGGATAAGCTCACTTGCTGCCAACCATTTTATTTCTCTTCAGCTATTCTTCTAATAAGCTCCTTCCCATTATATCATGGAGGCTTCCTAAATATAGAAATCACAGCCATTTATTAGAAGTCAAATAGCTGACTACATGTTTCTGTTTGTTTGGATGACATCTGGTATATTTTGAATATGATGAATGATAACAAAAAATGGATTCTTGCCTGACTGTCTTTTCAAAGAAACATCAAAGAACAGTATTAAAGATGCACTGGAAATGGGATAATGTTTTGCTGCTCAGATGCATCTGGAAAGTTCAGGAAAGTTTTGCTGAAATCCTGGTCTGCCTTTCTTGTTGGAGGAGAGGAAGGGGAGCTGAAGTATCAGAAGAAACAAAAGCTGAATTAGTCAGTTGCATAAGCCTTTTGAGAGGATAGTGAATACTTAAAGAGCCATGCTTTAGTATTTAGAATGGAGTCCCAAACAATAGTGTTATTTCTTGATAAGAATTTGACAAAAACATAACCCAGTCTGAAATCCTCACCAGGACTCAGCTTTCACAGAGCTCTCTTACTAAAGGCAGTTAGTCATATACAAACATGTATAAAGTTCAAATCCCAACACTCCATCTGTCAACTTAATATTTAAGAAATTGGTAACATGAGGTCAGTTGGGGCACTTCATATATGTATTGGGTCTGGCTGAGCTGTAATTCATCCCCATAGTGACCCCCGCAGTGCAGTGTTTTGCACTGGTGACTAGCAGGGTGTTGATAACACACCAGTGTTTTGGCTGCTGCTGGGCACAGCACTGGCACTGTGACATTCTTTCTCTGGTTGGGGGGCAGGACCCTGGGAGGGAAGTCGGGCAGCCAGCTGACCCAAACTAACCAAAGGAATATTCCATACCATATGACGTTAGCTCAGACATAAAAGCTGGGGCACGGAGCAGGGGGGTGGGCATTCATCATCTAATGACTGCCTCCTGAGGAACCACCATGTGTACCGCAGCCCTGCTTCTCGGGAGTGGCCGACCATCGCTGCTCATGGGAAGCAGAGATTAAGTCTGCTTTTGCTTTGCTTCTGCTCGAGCAGGCTTTGCTGTGTATAGTGCTGATAATAAACTGTCTTATCTCAAACCGCGGGTCAGTCCTCTTTCCACCTCACTCTCTCTCCCCTGTCCCTCTGGGAAGGGGAGTGATAGAGCGGCTGGGTGGGCACCTAGTGTCCAGCCAAGGTCAAACTCACCACAATATAAAATATAAAACAAAGTGTGTTTCAGATGATTTCCAGAATGAAAATTGAAGGAAAGTATTAGAGATCATCTCTAAAAAAGATGTCAGATTTTGTATAATAGGCTATTTTACAGTCTGCCACTGTTTATTGTGAGGTTGTTTTGTTAAATATACTGTGTGGTCAATGTTTGCCTTAAGATTCTGAAATAGTAAAGATAATAGCAAAATTACCTAGTACTTGCTGCTCACCTGTATAGTCAAGCAAAGCTCTAAATTTAATAAAGTTTTGCTTGAAGAAAGGTAATAGGTCAAATTTGATCTTATCTTAGTAGGAGATTTTTTTCCACATGTCACATTTACAAAATTTTTGCCTCTGTTAGTCAACACTTGCCATACCAGCCTCCTTATGACTGTCTCTCCATTTCATATGATGGAAAAAAAATACTTACCACTGTGGTCCTATTCAGATGAATAATGTATACTAACTCTTTTTTACCATGTCCATCAATTTTCTGCACTTAAATTAAGATAAAAAGAAAGTCAGGTGCCTATATTCTTTCTTAAGAACTTTTAAGTAAACTAGGCCTGCACTGCTGAAATAAAGATGTGACTACACTGCCATACAGGAGTGCAGTTTCATCTCCCATGAAACACAGTGTGGCAGGTTGAATTTGGCTAGCTACCAGGTGCCCACCAAACTGCTCTACTACTCCCCACCTCAACAGGAGAGAGGAAAAAAAAATATATATGGTGAAAGGCTCAAGGGTTGAGATAAGGACAGGGAGATCACTCAGAAATTACTGATAAAAGCAAAACAGACTTGGCTTGGGTAAATAATTTGTTACCAATTAAATCAGAGTAGGATAATAAGAAATAAGAACAGTCTTAAAACACCTTTCCACCATTCTTCAATTGTTCTTGGGCTCAGTCTCTCTACCTCCTTGCCCACTTCAGGGGGGATGGGGAATGGCAGTTGCAGCCAGTTCATCTCACTGTGTCTGACGCTCCTTGCCCCTCAATGGGAGAACTCCTCGCACTCTTACAGTGCTCTACTGTTGGATCCCTCCCATGGGAGACTGTCTTCCACACACTTCTCCAGTATGAGTCCTTCCTGCAGGCTCTAAACTTAAATATTTTTCATAGGGTGCACTCAGAATCACAGAAACACAAAATGTTAGGGGTTGGAAGGGACCTCAAAAGATCATTTTGTCTAACCCCCCTGCTGGAGCAGGATTCCCTAGAGTAGGTCAGGAATAGACTCTAGTAGTTGTCAAATTGTTGTTATTAGATTGAATTCTTGGGAATAAGCAAAGAAATTACTTCTGAAAGCCTAATAGGTAGACGAATGCAGGCTGGGTTAGGGAGCAGTTAAGCCATTTGGACATCCATAAATCCATGGGACCTGATGGGATGCATCCACAGGTGTTGAGGAATCTGTCAGAAGTCATTGCCAGGCCACTGTCCATCATGTTTAGTAAGTCCTGGGGGACAGGAGAGGTTCCTGGGGACTGGAGGAAGGCAAATGTCACTGCAGTCTTTACAAAGGGGAAGAAGGAGGACCCAGGTAACTATAGACCAGTCAGCCTCAGCTCCATCCCTGGAAAGGTGATGGAACACTTTATCCTTGTCTCTGACTCTAGACATATTAAGGATAAGGGGGTCATAAAGAGCAGTCAGCATTTGTTTCCCAGGGGGAAGTCATGTTTGACCAACCTAATAGCTTTTTTTATTGGTTAATAATATTATTGCTAAGTAAAAGAGCATTCTTTAAGGAAAATTTAAGGGATGTGATATTCTAAATCAAAGCAGGATTACTTCTGAACAAGAGGACACAGATAGTTTCAAGGCATTGTGCCTGTTAAGGGACACTTAATGACAGTTCAAAATATTTCTATTTCACAAAGAAATTATTTAATTTTCCATAATTGTGAGATCAATGCTCTCTTGCAGTCTGACAGCAGCAGTTAGAGGCAGGCAAAAGGTAGCCGGACAATGTACAATATCTTCACAAAAGTCATGCTTGGAAACCTTCATCAAGCAAGACGCATCACCAGTCATTTTCCTCTGTGCTTAGGAGAAAGGACCTTACACAGAAATAATACAAGCCATACAAAAAAGAAAAACTAATGGACCAGTTTTAGCACACGCCTATCTCCAGAACTGTCTTATTGCTTAGATGCAGTTGAAAACAAAATACTGTCATAAATGTGAAACAGATATGGAAGTTTGCATATATTATCATCTGCAAGTTAGCATGTATAAAATTAAAATTATTTCAATTTCCAGGGCTGTCATTTTTTTATTAAGAGCTGTTTTTCTAGTTCTGTACTGAAAATGTCATTGCCACAGTAGAGTTCAAGGAAATATAGTCAATGTTTTTTATTAAAGGTGTTCTGTTCTTTTGGTGAGCTGCCTTATAACCCTAAGTGAAACATGTTCTAGAACACAATATTTTTTTTAGTTGCTTTACTATATTAATAACAAAGTACATGCCTAGGAATCAAATATATTAACAGTGGTCTGTGCTTGTTCTACCACCCTCCCAGACTAAGGAACTACAGTTTTGCTGTAGCCTTTAATTTCCATTTCGCCCGGGGAAAAAATTATTACCAGGTGGCAAATAGCTATTTTGACATGGTGTATAGTAAATTTCCAGTTGATAATTATGACAATACTACTAGTCGATGTTTTGTGTTTCAAACATTTAACACCTACCTTAGTAGCTACACTGTAAAAGTGATTACTTCTTCCATGTTCTTTCCTCCCCCACGGTTGCCTCCTTTCTTCCCTCCTTTGCCTCTGCCATGCTCAGTTGAGACAGAAACAAAATTCCAGAAGCACTATATAAGAAAGCAATAATCTTTTCCTGAGTCTATAATTTGACAAGGAAAAAACAGACAACCTACAACTAAAAATATAATTTCTGATTTTGTATAATTTGTTTATACTTTCATGCCTTAGATTTTATCAAGGGAAAGTCAAGAAAAGCCATCTCATTCATTGAACACTGGAAGACGCATGTACCCCAGTCAGTTTGCTGCTGATGCTTTCAGACCTGTCATATGACATCTATGTATTCAGTCATCTATTTTATTAGCTATCCTGCTTTAAAGACTCCCAGGGAGGCTATGTGAGACAGGGTGAAACTGAAAGCAAAGATAATTGTAATTACAGTAATTTTGAACTATTAGATAGCAGTAGTAAATCTAGAATTGCAATGTAGTAATCTAGAGTAGACCTGAGTTTTAAAGCATACTGGAATTAATAACTGTACTTTGCTAGTTACATAAAGGGAAAAAGCAAATTTCAGAGATGAGGTGGAAAAACATTATAATGGTATTTTCTTCCGAGTCTATAAGCCTGTCTTGATTACCTTAACCCTTTTGAGGATCATATAATTTACCTTGAATTTCTTAGAATCCTGCATCTGTCATCCTTTTAACATTCTTCAAAACATAACGTATTTTTAAGGGCCATAAATACAACAAAAATATTTGCATGTACATTGATATGTTTAAGCAAGAGACAGGGAGGAGGAGCATAGCAAGAAAATGGAAAGTTAGTATGCTTCAAGACTATTACTATCCAATGTTTTTAAATGGTTAACTAAGATTCATAAATGTTTGCTAGCTTGTTTCCCAGCTCCAGTGTTAAAAATAAAATTCTATGTGCCATAAATAAGAATTAGTCCCTTGTATATAAAGAAAGACTTGGTGGAAAGCTGTGCATTTTCAAACTGTATTTCCCTGCTTAGACAAACTGAATGTGAATCATGAATAATTTGGAGCTGTTGTTTCTTTATTTATTTGCTTTTAGCACATACTTTAGGCTAATTAATCATGCAGAGTACCCTATGCTGTTCCCCACCTCAAATATATTGACAATTTGCTTTGATGGACCTGAAATGCAATGATTCTGTTTGGCTGAACCGAAAGTGCAAAACAAAACCAAGCAGGAAAAACAACCATGTGAAGGCCTGCTTAATTCTCCTTTACTCAAAAAAAAAAAATAAAAAATCAGAGGATCTGTACTCTACACTTAACTACTTGGTCTTCAAGGAAGCATTAAGGTCCAGTAGCAGACTGCATATGCTCAGTCCAGCTCATATATGCGTTGGCCATAGGTAGAGAATAATTCTGAGGGAAATAAAGAGTTTTACTTAAAGAATGCAGGAAAAAGTGAGTTTCAGAATGACACAATCTTTTTGAACATTAAAAAGAAAAAAATCTGGTGAATAATATGAGGACGCTATGCATCCAGGTTCCTCTTCTCATTAAAAAAAGACCCTGGTGTCTGTATAAATTGAAGCTACAATGCAAGTATCTCCAGAAAACTGAGAGCTTTATTAACAACTTCGTTAAGTTTTAAGAATAAAATGAAAATAATAGACAAAATGTAATGACAGCACAATGATTCTAGACTCTTGTGCTAATGAAAATTTTAAAGTAAAAGAAATTACAGATGTTAGACATTTCATGTCAATGGACTGTGTTCTGTGTTTAATGATGGAGCTCATTAAAATTGAATGTGGCTTTAATCCTCTTGTCTCTTGCTGCACTGATTTTGAAGATTAGCATTCTGGGAGACTGAGTCATCAGGTTATTCTGAACAACTTTTGCAATCATTGACTTCGAGCAGAGTTCTGATCAGAGCAGTACAAGGTTAAGATAATCCTTGCTCTTCTTGACATTTTGCTTCTCATTTTCTGTTACGGAGACAATCAGCTCGCTGTGAAAGATTTAACAAGTGAAGGTTTTTTAAAGTATTCTCTAAAACCAAGTTAATGGCACAAAATAATGGGGAACCAACCTATTATAAGGCCTAATTTAAACATGCTTTGCCAAATTAAAGTATAGCCTTTCACCTGTAGTGCTGAACAACCTATCCACATTTGTCTTTTCATTTAACTTCTGCAGGACAGCTCAGTTTCACATGTCTAAATACTTGAAGCTGAAGGCATGTAAGACTGATACCAAACCATGTATTTTCTACAGTAGCATGCTGCCTTAGTGGACACTTATTAAGAAAACTCATGAGATTCTAGTTTTCCAAGCATGAGAGACTGGAATAGTGAAGATTTATGCAATATTTTCTCAGTTTACCAAGATTTGTTTTCCAAATTGAAAGCTGAATCCACTTCTTGCTCTGCTAGACCATGACAGTCAAAGGCACTAAGAGAATTGGATACCAGGTATCAGAGGCAGAGTGGATCACTCATATCTGAAAATTCTAGAGAGAGATTCTCCTGGTGGAACTTAGTCAAAGCTTCCTGATGTTCTTAAAACTACTCTTGCCAAGCTAGCTTTTAATCTCAGTAAAAAGTATCTGTGCCTTTACCCGCACTAATCTGAAAAATTTATGCAAATATTGTCCCAGATGAACTTCATATCTTTGTACGTCTACTGAGTTAATATGTTATTTACAGGCTAAGGAACACAGCTTTTAGAGAAAATAAGACATCTTCATACAAAGAAATTACTTGCACAAGAACATTTCTTCTCTTGTTTTTGCTGTACTCACCTCTCTTTTAGTGTTTCATAAGATGCCGATTTCTTTTATGCATTGCTTCTTAAGACATTTGCATCCTGCCCTTCTTTTCTGTGTGTCTGGTTGGTTGATTTCTTTGTTGGGAGATAGGTATACAAAACCCACACAGAACTCCTACATTCCATCCCTTCTTCTCCCAAGCCCCACTCCTGAGACAGAAACCCCACCTCCTGCACTGCAGAGAGATGAAGAAATGGGTGGAGTGGGACCCCATTCCAGTCCAGTCCACAATGGTACTAGTCCACGCTTTTCAGGAAAAACATGCTGACTGTCCCTCCCTCTGGCAGCATGGTGTGCCTCCTGCCGGGAAAGATCCCTATGAGTCTTTTCCCAGAGTCCTAGTGTCTCTTCAGGGAGAGTTCCACCCAAGTTCCAGTACAGGCTCCTCCTGCTCCAAGAGTCACACTCTGGGCTTCCCACTGGTGACTCCTCTGCAGGGCTTCAAAGGCTTCTGCCAACCTTACCACAAGCCAAGCTAATGGACAGTCCAGGATCTTTCCCTGAATGCCTTCCTGCTTCTTCTGGGAAAGTGGGGCACACAAACACTCTCTTTCTCTTTCATACACCTTACCTAGCTTCCAACATAAAAACAATTGGACAGAAAAGCCCACAATCAAGTTGTTTTCCCTCCTTAAATATGCCATTCACAGAGGTGCTGATTGGCTGGACAAACATAGAGGCAGGACCACTAGAGCTAGGGGAACCTTCCTGAACCTTCTCAGCCAAACATGCTCAGTACAAAACCACCACACTCTATTTTTCAACTAAATATCAGTAACTGCATCATTTATGTGCTTCTTATGGATAACTGTTTATGTAAATTAGTACTGTATAGTCATTTAGGAGACATCATTATAAGGTAAACAAAGGGATTTGCTACATTCATACTCTCAGTTCTTGCCTTTAAGTAACCACATATTCAAAAAACTCCCACCTCATAAAAAAATCATCCTAATGACACTTCATATAGGAATATGCAGCTACTTCTCAGCATAATTAAGCAACAAGATCATTACATATAAATGTAGACTAAGGAATACACTTTGATATATGAATATGCTTTGCAAAGTCAGGAGTAGATACATGGCTTAGAAAAAACACCAAATCCACATTCGAATCAAAACATTCTTTTCTTGCAAATGGGCATCTTCAAGGCCTCAGTTATGCTCTGCTTCATCCCATTCCTGAGTTATTTTTTTCTGTTTTGATAGCCAGCATTAGAAAGTTGAAGACCTTGAGAAGAATTATGTGCAATAGAATCATAGAATCATAGAACTATCAGGATTGGAAGGGACCTTAGAGGTCATCTAGTCCAACACCCTACAGTGAGTAGGCAATCTCCAACTAAACCAGGTTGCCAAGTACCCTGTCCAGCCTCGCCTTGAACACCTCCAGGGACGGGCCTCAACCACTTCCCTGGGCAACCTGTTCCAATGTTCCACCACCCTTGTAGTAAGGAACTTTTTCCTAATATCCAATCTAAACCTGCTCTTCCCTAATTTAAACCCATTACCCCTTGTCCTATCAATACAGGCCTTTGTAAACAGGCCCTCCCCACCTTTCTATATGACCACTTCAGGTACTGGAAGGTGAC
>VWZX01009843.1:75080-135538 GCA_013399015.1 Galbula dea | reverse complement strand
TGAGGGTCCTTTCTAACCCTAATGATTCTGTGATTCTGCGATCCCTTGGACTTTGGATTTTGATTGTAGTTAATCTAGGCCAATGTAAAGTCAGTGGCAATAATCCAGGTATATTATGGCATTAAAATTGAAAACACAGCTTGTCCTTCACTCTGCAAATATTCTGTTCACAATGAAACAATGAATGAATGCATGAGCCTATACTGCAAGACATCTGGGGCTGAATTATGATCTTTGAATGTCTGTGAAACAAGTGCAAATCCAAAGCAGAACAAGAATATACAGAAAATTATAGCAGAATTAACCTTGGCTTACTAACACATTACGTGAGGTGGACAATCATATCAATAACATAGAAGTTTGGCTATGCACCTAACAATTTTTGAATTGCCAGATTTAGAAATGATTAGTTTCTGCAGCATCTCTGCATCTGAGATGATGACAGTCATTATAGGATGCAGTATGTAGGATGTTTTCAATTCTTCTACTTCAGGGGGATTAAAAAGCCTAGGAATTGTTCATGGCTTATACAGACTGAGTGACGTGATCCTCAATTGCATATTTCTTTCTTGAAGACACCACTTAGTAACCAGCAAAATAGTTTGCAAAAGTGTGTCAGTTGTGAAAAGTACATTTTTCAAGCATCATGAGAAGACTCTGTAAGAGTAGTTTCAGTAAGTCCAGGTCTTCTTTTTAATAATTATTGCTTTTCATTGTGAAGTACTTAAATCATGTTATTTTAAGTTAAACATGAGAACAAATCTCTTTGAGTGAGATAAAAAGTCTGATACTTGTGAAAGTTTTTTTTCTTGGATCCCCCTAGCGCTCTAATGGCAGTGGAATTTCCTTTGAAGCACATCCAGTGATTTGTGCTGCCTTCTTTGGAAAATATTTTGTATCAATGGGTTTGTAGAGATTGGTAGCAATGCCACAGCCATGGCTCAATACTCTGAGCTGCACTCAGTCTTGCACAGAACTGTCTCCAAATCTCTACCACTTTGTTTTCAAGATGCTGAATGTCATACACATTGCATAGCTCTTGCCATCTATGACGCCAGGCAAATTTCTCATACCACTCCATTGTTAAAATCAATTCCATTTAGATACTTCTACATGCTACCAAAAATCTGTGTAAGTCCCAGAAAGAAGAGAAAACAGGGTGAGAGAGATGACTGTTGTTTGTCAAGGAGCAAGGACAAGCGATTAGGAATGTGAGACTGAGATGCAGGGCTCATCTATGGAACTTTAAACTAGTTTCGAAGGGAGATGAGGGTATTGCCAGGTCTACACCAGTGGGCCAGTGTTCTAGTGCTAGTACTAATACAGACAGGAAGGCCGCCCACCCCCCTGGGGTAGAATTGGCATGCTCAGCTTGCTCCCTGAAACACCTGTATACCAATGCGCACAGCATGGGGAATAAACAGAAGGAGTTACAAATCCATGTGAGGTCAAGGGGTTATGTTCTGGTGGCAATTACAGAGACATGGTGGGACAGCTCTTTTGAGGTACCTTCCAACTACTAACATACTATGATACTGTGACTGGAATGTGGTCGTGGATGGCTATGTCCTTTTTAGGAAAGACAGGTCTACAAGGCATGGTGGGGGAGTTGCTCTTTACAAGAGAGAGCAACTAGAATGCATTGTTTTTTTATCCAGGAGTGAATGAGGGGCAAATTGAGAGTTTATGAGTGCGAATTAAGGGGCAGGTTAGCATGGGTGATACTGTTGTGGTGTTTATTCCAGGCCACCTGATCAGGATGAAGAAGTTGATGAGGCTTCCTCCAAGCAGCTACCAGTAGCCCTGCAATCAAAGGCCCTGGTTCTTATGGGAGATTTGAACTAACCAGATATTTGCTGTAAGGCCTACTCAGCCAGCCATTCACAGTCCAAGAGGTTCCTCCAATGCATTGATGATAACATTTTGATGCAAATGGTAGATGAGCCCACAAGGAGGGGAGCGCTGCTTGCCCTGATATTCACTAAGAAGGAAGGTCTGGTTGATGAGGTAGAGGTTGAGGGCACCTTAGCTGCAGCAATCATGAGATGGTAGAGATCAGGATCTTGTGTGGTAGGAACGGAATACCTAGTCGGATCACAACCATGGATTTCTTTAGGGCCAAGTTGGATCTTTTCAAGAAATTGCTAGGGGAAATCTCATGGGATGGGGTACTAGAAGATAAAGGGGCCTGAGAGAGTTGGTTAACATTCAAGGACCACTTCTTCCAAGCTCAAGATCAGAGCATCCCAACACATAGAAAGTTGAGGAAGGGAGCCAGGAGACCCACATGGTTAAGTAGAGAACTGTTTGGTAAAATCAAGTGGAAGAAGATAGTCTACAGATGATGGAAGGAGGGTTTGGCCACATGGGAAGAGTACAAGACGGTTGTCAGAGGATGTAGGGAGGCAACTAGGAAACCTAAGGCCTCTCTGGAATTAAACCTTGCAAGGGAGGTCAAGGACAATGGGAAGGGCTTCTTCAAATACATTGCCCAAAAAACTAATACTAGAGGCAATGTAGATCCACTGTTGAAAGAGGGGGGTGCTTTGGTGACAAATGATAAAAAGAGGGTGGAGTTACTGAATGCCTTCTTTGTCTCTCTCTATACTGCTAGACACTGTCCTCAGGAGCCTCAGACCCCTAAGCCGCCAGATCAAGTTAGGATAATGGAGGAGTTTTCCTTAGTAGAAAAGGACTGGGTTACGGAGCAGTTAAGCCAACATCTGGACATCCATAAATCCATGGCACCTGATGGGATGCACCTGCGGGTATTGAGGGAAATGGCAGAACTCATTTTCAGGCCACCCTCCATCATATTCGGTAAGTCCTCAGGGACAGGGGGCCACTGGAAGCAGTCAGCATGGGTTTCCCAAGGGGAAGTCATGTTTGACCAACCTGATAGCCTTTGATGAGGACATAAGCAGGTGGATAGATGAGGGTAGAGCAGTGGATGTGGTTTATCTTGATTTCAGTAAAGCATTTGACACTGTCTTCCACAGCACCTTTGAGGCTAAACTGAGGAAGTGTGGTCTGGCTAATTGGGTAGTGAGGTGGATTGTGAACTGGTTGAAGGACAGAAGTCTGAGAGTTGTGGTCAGTGGGATGGAGTCAAGTTGGAGGCCTGTGTCTAGTGGAGTCCCTCAGGAGTCGGTACTAAGACCGCTACTTTTGAATCTATTCATTAATGACCCGGATGAGGGAACAGAGAGTGCTGTCAGCAAGTTTGCTGATGACACTGAGCTGGATGGAGTGGCTGAGATACCAGAGGGTTGTGTTGCCATTCAGTAAGACTTAGAGAGGCTGGAGAGTTGGGCAGGGAGAAATTGAATTAAATTCAATGAGGCCAAGTGTCGAGTTTTACACCTGGGAAAGAACAACCGCATGGATCAGTATAGGTTTGGGACTGACATGTTGGAGTGCAGTGGAGGCAAAAGGAACCTGGGGTTCCTCGTAGATGGAAGGATAAGCTTGAGCCAGCAGTGTGCTCTTGTGGCCAGAAGAGCCAATGGGATTCTGGGTTGTATTAGAAGGGGTGTGGTTAGAAAATGGAGAGAAGTTCTTCTCCCCCTTTACTCTACCCTGGTGTGGCCACATCTAGAATATTGTGTCCAGTTCTGGGCCCCTCAGTTGAAGAAAGAGAGGGAAGTGCTTGAAAGAGTCCAGCACAGAGCCACAAAATTGATTAGGGGGGTGGAACATCTTTCTTCTGAGGAAAGTCTGAGGGAGCTGGGTCTCTTTAGCTTGGAGAAAAGGAGACTAAGGGGTAACCTCATTTATGCTTTTAAATATGTGAAGGGTGAGTGTCAGAAGGATGGGGTCAGGCTCTTCTCAGTGAAACCCAGTGACAAGACTAGGGGCAATAGTTGTAAGCTGAAGCAAAGGAGGTTCCTTGTGAATACATGTAGAAATTTTTTCCTAATTAGGGTGACGGAGCCCTGGAACAGACTGCCCAGAGAGGTTTTTGAGTCTTCTTCTATGGAGATATTCAAAATCCGTCTGGATGTGCTTCCGTGTGACGTGGTCTACGGAATCCTGCTGTGTCAGAGGGGTTGGACTAGATGATCTTTCAAGGTCCCTTCCAACTCCTAACATTCTGTGATTTTGTGATTCTGTGATTTTGTACAGCAATTAAGGCACATTGTATTGACAGCACCCTGTGTGAGCTCCTCTGGTTCTGGGTGTCATTTGGGCCTATGTTTTTAGCCTTACCTTCTTTCTTCTTCTCCAACACCCTGCAAGAATTAAAGTGATTTCTCTTTGATTAGGAGAAGTGTTTAGGCCCTAGAGAATATCAACCTCGAGAAGGAGAGGCACACTGACAATTTTTGTTCCTGAAGATATGCAGCCTGGACACTTTCCAAAACACCTGTAAGGCTCCTTGTCCTTTGCTACACTAAATGTTAAGGAAAAGTAGAGTAAACATCGACATTGCCAACTGAACTCAGTTGCATAATGATTCAACCCATTATTACTTGATGCATATTATTATTAACATTTTCTGTGATTCAGCCAATGAATCCAGCCAGAAAAATGCACTACAGGAAGTAGTATTGCTGTCTTAGGTGGAAAGACTAGTTTACTTTTTTCTCATCTTAAAATCATGTGATTCTTTATCACCTTCCTCTTGGCCTTATTCAGGGTTTATGAGAAGGAATTTGGCCAGATGTCTGTGAGTCTTTGCTGCTCTCAGCATTGCTATCTGCCTCTGTTTTCTAATCCTCTGCTTGTTGGTGTGTACATTAAACACAAAGGATGATAGAGGAAGCTCTGATGAAAATTCTTTTTCCCTCTTCTTCCTTGCTCTGGCCATAATATGACCAAAAATACTTAAGATATAAAATTCTTCCCCTTTTACCTTCTTGCCATGGAAGTAATTAAAAAAATATATATTTGGAAGATGCAACTATGGTAATATCTAGAAGGACACAGGCGAGTCAGATCCTTAAGAGTATTGTCACGGCTCCCACTGTCATGGAAATACCATCAGTCTACACCTGGAAATACTTTTACTTCTCACTGCACCATGGTACAAGTCACTGCACTTCTTCCTGTTTCTCCTGCTTCTGTTGTTATTCATTTACAGAAGAGAATTATTTTTCTGAAAAGAGTGGTTTCTTCTTTCTTATTTGTGTAAAGATTTAGAGCAGTTTGGATTCAGTGAGGATCTCTGGGCAGCGACATAAATTGGGTAGGTACTTGTAATATTAAATATGTTTGGGGTAAGGAGATTTCCACCAGAAGTGTCCCTTAGCCAAAAAATGTAACTGCATGGCCTTGGCCCCTCTTCTTCCTAAAACAGTCATCTTGACAGTTACCTACTTCCCTAGAGAGATGGTACAGGGGCTCAGAATCCTGCAGAAGAAGACTTCTGAGATGCTCTTCAGTGCTGGAAGTGTCAATGAGTCTAACAAATGGCAAAAAGTAATTTTTTTTCTCTTTTTGCTCTCAGAATGTTGTGGTTGTCTCTCTGGAGATCATGCCTTTCTCAGGCAGATAAAGGGGATGAAAAAATAAGCTTAGAAGAATGCTATTTTTCTCATTTTCGGATTCTCCTTTTCTAAAGGTTCCATGAAAGACCAAAAGTAATGTGTTGACTACTGCCTATCTCATGATCAGTAGATCGTTCCACTTCTGAGGCTGTCAAATATGAAAAGGCAGGCATGGGCTGATTATTATATACTGGAGATTTCACAGGGTTATACCCCTAACGTAAGGAATTTTACAAGAATGAGCTGGATCCCACAATATCAAATTCTGTACATGGATCTTCCCTACATGTTATCTTCTAAGTAAGTTCTAGGAGCAGATCTTCAAGGACAACAGGCTGTGACTGTTAAATGGCTTTGGCTAGCTGGAACAATGTGCTTTCTTTGCTTATTTTGGGAGTTTAACTGTTACCTCTGTGTAGCGTTCAGAGTTTGGAGCATCAGTTGCCGGGAAAGACCACATGGCACTTCAGAGCTTTGCCAATGTCCTCAGAGTTGTATGGTATCTAGGGAAAGAGACAGAAGAAATCCTCTCTCACTCTCCAATTCCTGCAGCAGGCATCTGGAAGGCTGATACACATGAAAGACGGTAGCAAAGGGAAAATACAGGAGTGAGAGTGGGGGAGAGCAGGAAACAACTCCTACAAACCCCAACAGACTGCTTTCAAATCCCTTATGTCTTCCAGCTTTTCTTCTCTCCCTCACCCCTCCTGCTCTTCCCTCCAAATTTTAGTTCCACTGTGTTGTCAAGTCCACAAGACAACTTTCCCACTTACCCCTTTGAGTCCAGAGATAATGCTTGCCTTTATTGCTGTACCATGTTAGAGGTCTTAGTACTGGGACCAGATTGGTTTTCTTTGCTCACAGAGCACTATGCAGCCATACAAGTTGGCCCCTGGAAGAAAAATAACCATGTAAACATGGCACCATGCCCTGGTAAATTATTTCTATGTCTCAGAGCTAAATGGGTTGGGCTGTTAACTGGTGAGAGGAAGGTGAGTGACTTCTATTACCTAGCACATTTTTCTCTCCTTGCCCTGTTGCAGAACCCCACTCCCTGCTGAGTGTGTTAGGAAAACTCACCTGACTCCAACAGAGAAGAAACTAGCCACAGCACCAGCTGCCCATAACTATTTTTATTGCATGCAGAGCAATTTATGTGAAAGAGGTAGGTTGAAGGAGAAGGAATAGATCAGAGTGATCCCTAAGTTCTGCTAAATTCACAGTGTTTTTCCCTGGGTGGGAGAGCAAAAGGCTTTATCCTGCGTTGGCTGTATTCCTTAAAGCAAGGCCAGATCTAGCTCCCCTTGAAGTCAATGTAGAGAATCTCATTGAGCTCAGTGACACTTGAGTTTGGGCCATAATTTCTGGAACGACCCGTAGTCTAAGTGGAGAAATGTCTGCAGCCATACATAACTCCATTCCAGGCTAAAAATAAAAATAAAGAAATTATTTCCAAGTTTACCATCCCTAGCACTGTAAATAGATACCTCTTTCCCCCATCACAGATGCAGCACTCTTTAGATTTACTGTGGGTATCTTACACAGCTAAATGTCTTGAGTTTCCCCCAGTGCATAGAAATAGACATGAATACTTCATAAAAGCAAAATAGAAGAGAGAGGGAAAGAAAAAAAAAAACCCAAACCAGAACAAACCTCTTTTTAAAACAAAACCAAAAACAAAACAGAAAACCAAAACCAAAACAAAGAAGAAGAAAAGAAGAAAAAATAACCTTGGTAACAAATCCTTTTGCTGCCCAGACAGCAAAAATTTACTGGAGCATTTCATGAGCCCTGGACTTCAGAAAAACACAAAACCAAATGCATCCTTTGTCTGGGAGAAATAAGAGTTTGTTTCTCATTGTCTTTTTGAGTGAATAGCTGAAGGTCTGTCCTCCTCTAAACGTAATATCTAAGAAACAAGGGGGTGCAGCCTTGAATTCCAAACACTGCTATGGCTCTTTCATGATGCTAAGACGTCTAAAACCAACAAGTGAGGCTCAGTGCTTCTATATGTTTGCTGCTGTGTTGACAAGTGCGTGCTGTGTGACAATGGCCAGACACTGAGTTGGGGCAAATTGTTAGCATCCTTACATTCCTCCACCAAGCCTCTCTCCTCACAGTTACTCTACCAAACTCACACAGGTTCTTTCACCTTCTATCCCTGGCAAGCAAAAAATGCCCCGAATATCTCTTGATATTTGTGGGTCTCAAACTGGGGGCAATAGCCTTGCACAATCCCACAGCTTACACTAAGGGTGACCAGTGTGTGACCTGAGTGAACAGACATAAAAGGGAACTTGCTAGGTTTCACATACTTACTCTTTGCTGTCCCACAGGGAAAGCCCTGCCCTGCAATCACATCCTGGAAAGATATTTGCTGATGAAGCTAGCAAGTGCTTTCGCATGGATTTGCCGGGGTTGCCTGGTGTTATTCTATTACGAAAACGCACTAATTAATGGAAAGAGTGTTACTCCTGCTTGAAGCCAAGCTCTGTTTGTTTTGGTTTGTAGCTCTATTCACTGGGCCAGATAGTTTCATCTGCTGATGCCTGAGGAGCTGTTTTGAATGTGTAACCACTAATGTAACATCCTCTGGTTATTGTGAAACATCTGTGAAAACTCCTTTTATTAAGCCATTGCTTAACAGGGAAACTGAAACACTCTTACTAATCAACTCATGCTCTTCTCTCTGTCTGTCTCTGGAAGATGTGTCCTGGCATTTCCTTTCTATCACAAACTCACCACAAGTCCCCTTGAAAGGAGCTATTTCTGTTGACTTGAGCAGGTTTTCAATCAGCTGCCTGAGAACAATTCCAACATCTAGAGGCAATGTAGGCCCACTGCTGAATGAGGAGGATGCCTTGGTGACAGATGCTACAAAGAAGATGGAGTTACTGAATGCCTTCTTTGTCTCTGTCTATACTGCTAGACACTGTCCTCAGGAGCCTCAGTCCCCTGAACCACCAGATCAAGTTAGGATACTGGAGGAGTTTTGTTTAGTTGAGGAGGACTGGGCAAGGGAGGAGTTAAGCCACCTGGACATCTATAAATCCATGGCATCTGATGGGATGCACCTGTGGGTGTTGAGGGAGATGACAGAAGTCATTGCCAGGACCATAGTCCTTGGTAAGTCCTGGGGAACAGGTGCCCGAGGATTGGAGGAAGGTAAACATCACTCCAGTCTTCAAAAGGGGCAAAAAGGAGGAGATGGGTAGCTATAGACCCATCAGCCTCACCTTCATCCCTGGAAAGGTGGTGGAACACTTTATCCTCAACTCTGCCTCTTGGCATATCAAGGATCAGGGGGTCACTGNATGAGGCCAAGTGTCGAGTTTTACACCTGGGAAAGAACAACCGCATGGATCAGTATAGTTTGGGGACTGACCTGCTGTAGAGCAGTGAAGAGGAAAGGGGCTTAGGGATCCTGGTAGATGGAAGAATGACCATGAGCTTGCAGTGTGCTCTTGTGGCCAGGAGAGCCAATGGGATTCTCGGTTATATTAGAAGGGATGTCGTTAGTAGGTCAAAAGAGGTTCTTTCTCCCTCTTTTACTCTACCCTGGTGAGGCTGCATCTGGAATACTGTGTCCAGTTCTTGGCCCCTCTGTTGAAGAAGGATAGGGAACTGCTTGAAAGAGTCCAGCACAGAGCCACAAAGATGGTTAAGGGGGTGGAGCATCTTCCTTCTGAGGAAAGGCTGAGGGAGCTGGGTCTCTTTTGTTCAGAGAAGAGGACACTAAGGGGTGACCTCATTTATGCTTTTAATATGTGAAGGGTGAGTGTCAGGAGGATCGATGGGGTCAGGCTCAATATGAGGGTGGTTCAACAGTGCAACAGGTTTCCCAGAGAGGTTGTGGAAGCCTCATCCCTGGAAGCTTTTAAGACAAGGCTGGATGGGGCCCTGGGAAACCTGATGTAGTGGATGGTGTCCCTGCCAGTTAGGGGGGTTGGAAGTAGATGATCCTTAAGGTCCCTTCCAGCTCTGACAATTCTATGATTCTTCTCAGTGAAGCCCAGTGATAGGACAAGGGGCAATGGTTGTAAGTTGAGGCATAGGAGGTTCCGTCTGAATGCACGTAGAAATTTTTTCCCGGTGAGAGTGACGGCAGCCCTGGAATAGACTGCCCAGAGAGGTTGTGGAGTCTCCTTCTGTGGAGGTATTCAAGACCTGTCTGTACATGTTTCTGTGTGACGTGGTCTAGGGAATCCTGCCATGGCAGGGAGGTTGGACTAGATGATCTTTCAAGGTCCCTTCCAACTCCTAACATTCTGTGTGATTCTGTGTGATCTTAACCTGGCAGGAAGACCAAAGAATTTTTCTCTTTGTGCTGGTTATTTATGCATGTAGGCTGATGTTACGTACAGAATCACACAATCACAGAATGTTAGGAGGTGGAAGGGACCTTGAAAGATCATGTAGCCCAACCCCACTGACAGAGCAGGATTCCCTAGACCACGTCACACAGAAACATGTCCAGATGGGCCTTGAATATCTCCAGAGAAGGAGACTCCAGAACCCCATTCCCAACCTCAGAGGAAATATTAAGTACAAGCGGCCAAATTCTTCCTTGCTCCACAGCCTCACATAGAGCTTTTCTGCATGATGCAAGAAGAGTAGCTTGCATGCTGATCACAATGGTGCTGATAGAATTGCTACACCTGTAGGGATTAGTAATGCTGAGGAAATTTGAAATATAAAAAAGCTGCTCAACTGCTGTCCTTAACACTTAGCTAAGTGTCTCACAGCTCCTCCACTGTGTTATAGAACAATTCCTGACCTTTTCAGCTTTATTGCATCATCTGTTGCTTTATAGATGTCCATCACTTCCGCCTTCATTTTCCAAGCTGTCCTAGTCTACTTACACTCTATTTCAGGCTCTTAATCATACTATTGATCAGCCCTTTGAGTCAGTTTCCACTTTCACAAGGTAAGAACTGCATTAATTTTCCACTGAAGGATGTTAGAGTGCTTAACAAACTCGGAAAAATTCTGAATAGGTCTGATAAAGTAATTTTCTATGTGCTTTTATTAGTGTGGTTCCTGAGAAGCTGCCATTACAACTGGATGTGTGCTGTTACTAAGCTAATGGATACTGGAATAATGATTTGGAAATCTAAGAAAAAATGAGGAATTTCTCTTACTCTTGCTTTTGGTCTTTATTTTGGGAAGCAATCAAAATGTTCCCAGCTGGGTGGATCTTTGTTTTCATTTTCCCCCTAGTTTTAGTTATGTCTTGATGAAAGATTTAAACACATAAACTAACTAGCTTAGGAAAATTATAGTCACAACAATATTTGGACATATGTACTTTGACCTAGTGTACTTTGACCTTTGACCAGAGAAACACCTAAAGTGCAGCTACTTATATGGAAGGATGTGGGATAGAACTGATGGAAGTCAGTAGCTAAGAAAGAAAATATTGGGAATATATGAATTATGAAAATCTATTATTCAATTGAAATTTGATGATTAAAGGACTGGAGGACCTCCCCTACGAGGAAAGGCTGAAACAGTTGGGGTTGTTCAGCCTTAAAAAGAGTTGGCTTCAAGGGGATCTCATAGCTGCCTTCTAGTACCTAAAGGGGGATTATAGGATAGAAGGGGAGAGACTTTTTAGATTCTCAAACTGTGATAAGACGAAGGGAAAGGGTTACAAGCTGCAAGAGGGTAAATTTAGGTTGGAGTTTCAGAGGAATTTCTTTACCAGGAGGGTGGTTAGGCACTGGAATAGGTTGCCCAGAGAGGTTGTGGTTGCCCCATCCTTGGCGGTGTTCAAGGCCAGGCTGGATGTGGCCCTGGGCGACCTGGTCTAATGATTGGCATCCCTGCCCATGGCAGGGGGGTAGGAACTAAATGATCTTTAAGGTCCCTTCCAACCTGAGCCATTCTATGATTCTATGATATCTGCTTATTTGCCATAGTGAGAATATTTTGTGTTCCTCTTCAGAAATGTATAAAGTTATTAACTGCAAACTGAAGCACATCATTTTAAACATTCCTCTGAAGAAACCAAAGGGGTTAAGTGCACAGCTGACTTCATGAGGTATTTTGTAATTGCATACTGGATTTGTGTCAGAAGAGCTCAACTTCTGCTGAAGCCCCCAAAGAGGCACCCACATTTCATAATTTTGAAGAATTCTTCTCTTTTGTGCTCTGTTAACTTTTGAAATCCTGGCTACATCCCAGCTGGAACGTGTGGCTGTGGACTCCTTTGAAAACCCAGCTCCCTGGGTCCCCCCTAGAAGCTACAGTATCAAATATGATAGCAGAAGATTCATCAAGAGCTAGGAGACTCTGCTGTCAGGGAAAGTGACTATGAAAAGAAGATTCCAGAGAAGAATTAGAAAATTATGTCTGTTTTCTATTCTTTCTTTTTTTTTTTTTTTTTCCCTTCTTCTTTGGTACAAGTACCTCTGTTTACACAATAATAGAATATTTCCAATAGCTTTTGGCTTAATTCTCCTTTCTCATTTGATAGCATAGTTCCAAGAATGTTACTTGGATGTTTGAAGCTAACACAAGAGTCATGGTGACTCAGTATATAGAAAGGTCAGTGTCATTAAAACAGTTCTGTTTTCACTTAGTTGAGTATTACAGCACTCTCTGCAAACGTATCTCAGCTTAAAAATGATATGGGTCAGAAAACAAAACAAAACAAAAAACCAACACCAAACCCAAACCCAACCAACCAACCACCCAGATCTGAATCTAACATGTTACACTGACATCCTAGTACATGTGTCCTGATGGGACACATCCAGGGTGCTAAGGGAGCTGACCTTCATCACAAAGTCTTAGTGACCTGGGGAGGTTCCTGAGCACTGCAAGAAAGCAGATGTCACCACTGTCTTTAAGAGGGGCAGGAAGGACGTTCTGAAGAACTTGTCAGTCTTATGTGATTGAGGGAACAAACTTGGAAGCCTTTCCCAAATACATTGAGGACAAGAAGATGATTTAAAAGTAGTCACTATCAATTTATGCCTTTACAAAGTGGACATAAAGCCTGAAGATTGACTTTTAGTATAAGATGACTCACTCAATGGATGAAGGGAGAGCAGCAATTACTATTTATCTTGACTTTGGCAAAACTTTCAGCACTATTTCCCATAGCATCCTCATTGACACAGGTGAAGTGTGTATTAGATAAGTGGACAGTGAGGTTGACTGAAAACACCATCCACACCAGGGATCTCAACAAACTAGTAGCTCGATCTCCTGCATCTAACTGCTATCCCTAAGTGCCTGGAATTTCAGCCTTGGGAGCACTGCCAATGGAAATAATTTAGCAACAGAGCCCTTGAGAGTGGGACAAAGCTTGGCAGAGCCAGTACTTTAGACCACAGTTGCTGGCTTAAATTTCCACTGGAAGTCACCTTCCTGGGGCTCTATATCTGTCCTTTCTGTTCATCCCCTCAGATTTTTACTATGAAGTCCCACATGCCATATGGCCTCTGTGTCCCTTCCCATGTCTTTGGCCCCAGGGACAGGTGATGACATTTCATCTGCTGACAGAGCAACCCTATAGCTGCACCACAATAAGTGTGTGTTCTCTCTCTTCAGAGAGAGAACTATTTCACAAATGGACGGAAATGCCACAGCAACAACCTGACATCTTCCCTATGACTACCAATCAGCCTTTGCCAGCAAAGACAGCTGAGGCTGAAACTTTTTTTAAGAGGAAAATTCAAGGCTGGATTTAAACATTCAAGTAATCCCACAGATTTATATGAGAGCCTGAAGCCCTTTGGTTTGAAACTGAGAAATGCTGTGATAACAGTGTGAAAAAAGCCAAAATCAACTGCCTTCATTAAAGAACTGTATATCTCCATTGTTATAAATCCACCACTTTCTTCTTCCCCTTAATTTAAGCATCAGTCTCTCATCTGATGTAAATGAGAAAAACAACCCCAAAACCATTAAAACCTTTGTCACCCAAAGTCACAGAATCACAGAATGTTAGGAGTTGGAAGGGACCTCTAAAGATCATCTAGTTCAACCCCCCCTGCCACAGCAGGATTCCCTAGACCAGGTCACACAGAAACACATCTAGACGGGTTTTGAATATCTTCATAGGAGGAGACTCCACAACCTCTCTGGGCAGTCTGTTCCAGTGCTCTGTCACCCTCACTGTGAAAAAATTTCTACGTGTATTCACACGGAATCTACAAAGAAGAAATTACATGTTAACTACCTTCCCTCCCCCCCCCAACTTTTAAATCCATTGTCTCTCAGTTTGTTCCATCTACTTCTGTACCACAGCTTCATGTTTTCTGTTTCAGTGGTATTTAGATACCAGATATCCAGAATGAGAAAAAGGAACAGAGACTTCACAGTAGCACCATGCTACAAGAAATATTATCAGTTTTATTGTTAATGGATGTATGCTGATATTCACTGTTCTTTCAACGAAACCCAATAGTTGCACTGAAAAAAAATCCACCTATACTTTGCTTTCAAAGGTCTAAAGACAAGGTAGGACCAAGATTACACTGGAAGCAAAGGACAGTGTAAATGTTTTTGAAAGGTAATGAAGAACACTTGGCACAGAACTCCTATCAAAATCTTACTTACCTGTTCATTTAGGGTTTTTTGTAAATATTTTAAAACTTTTGAGTAAAAGAGTAATGAAAACCATTACTTCAGAACAAATTTTGCTATGCAGACATTAGAAGATAAAATAATGCAGAAGGTGATAATAATACATCATGGACTGCCCTGGACTTGTGAAACTCATGCAAGATGTACAAGGATTGTTACTTTGGTTCTAATGATCCAAGGATATTCTGTTTTCATTTATGTATCTGTTGTCTTTGTCTTTCTCATTCCTTTATGGGACACCAGAGAGGAAAAGCACTTGTCCCATAGAATGGCAAAGGGTACAATGTTATTGTCTGTACAACA
Source organism: Galbula dea (assembly GCA_013399015.1). Classification (NCBI taxonomy): domain Eukaryota; kingdom Metazoa; phylum Chordata; class Aves; order Piciformes; family Galbulidae; genus Galbula; species Galbula dea. Next base: position 121,148 of record VWZX01009843.1, on the reverse strand, counting down.
AGGTGCTAACATGCACACAGAGACAGACACAGAGACAGGAAATTCTGGGGTGATAAAAGTAAAACAGTGCTATGTTTTCATAAAACCCCAGTTCTTAAATGAATCACTGAGGTATGGCTTAAGATTCTCTGTCCTCTTTCCACCAGGGATAGAAGTCATCACCTCTGAGGCTGAGATGAGTTGGACTCTGATGCTGGATGGCATGGAGCTGAGTGCTGGCACTATCCATTATACAGAATGGATAATTACATCCTGACTACTGACTGTGGAGGAGCTGACCTCATCAGTCCAGGGTGATTCCCAGGTAAGGGAGGGGAAGCTGCTGCCTCTGTGTGCTCTTAATACTCTCAATATGAGAGTGCATCTGGGCAGGGATTTTGAGTGCTAAACCTGCAGAATGAATGGTATCTGGTTTGTCCTGAAGTGGGGTACAGTTCTGACTTAAGCTTTCAAAGCTGATTTTGATGGAGTTGAAGTGAGAGCTAGAGAAGTTAGATGGACAATAGAGGTGGTTGTGTTTGCTCTGTGTGTCCCACTCCCCCTAAGCGCACACCCATTGTGCTGTGCTTAAAAGAACGATATTTTGATGCATACATCGAAGGAAGAGTATTGGATGTCCTGCTCTCTTACTCACTCTCTATTGGCTCATCTTGTAATCAGATGCCTTTTCTGCCAAAGGTGGAAAGTGATGGTAAAAATACCCTTCCACCTCCACAAGAGTGTCAGGAAGGTCATTCCCATTCCCATACTGGAGACATACGATAGAAACTGTACATGTGTAAACAAACCTACAGTGATTCTTTTCCTCAGCATGGAAGCAGCATCTTCTTTGCAACCTAGACACCAGTGATCAAATCAGTCTCCTCAGAGCTCAAGGAACTGCAGAGTTTCTGTTAATCCTTTCCAGAGCTCCTCTCTGGGAGCCTTTGTAGTTCCATGCACAGCTTAGATTGGCACTGCTGCCAAAGGACGCCATTCCAGCTGTTTGTTTGCTTACTTGGTAAGCCAAAGCAAGGAGTTAATTCTGCTGAAAATGAAATGTTTTTGTCTTTGTTTTTGCTGAGTTGACCAATGGCCAGCTTGGGGCAACCTGGGGTGGAAGTGAGTGGGAGAGGGTGCAAGGAGGGCCTGCCACTTGCAGGAACAATGCTGGCTCCATCTTCAGTGAACCACAGCCAGATATTTTATTCTGATTGCTGTAGCTGCAAATTTTTTCTTCTGCTGTGTGTCATGTTACTTGTATGGCATTTTATTCTTGGTTTATATTTAATCTGTAAAAGGAATTTTTGGATGGAAAAATTGCCATGGGTGTATTTTCCTGGAGATGCCTTTCTCTCAAGTCAGTATAAATGAAAGTCATTTATAGGATAAGCATTTTTTTCCTCAAGCGTATTGTAGAGCTCTCTAGGAAATATCAAATCCTATCTCCTTGGAACAAACTTCTGCTTGTTACTCTCAGAGTAATGCAGCCCTGCTTTTCCACAGAGCACTGAGCAAGAGTTACCATGTAAGACCTGCAATATTAAGGTTTAGAAGCTGCTTGGATCTAATATCCATAAAATATAGCTATTTATCGCAGAGAGTAACAATATATCATTGCAATTGCTCTGCCTCTGAGGGAAAAGGAAAGAAACCAATAGCACTGAACTCACACAATCATCTTTGGTTTGGCAAGTATTGCTGTTTGAGATTTGATCAGCTGCAATGTTTATCCTGCTCTTTTCTTTCAAATCAGGGAAGCAAAAAATGAAAATGAAATAAATAAAAATGTTCTTTTTTTTTCCTTCAGTAAAGCAGAGATCACATCATACTGTGTAAAGAGCTACCCACTCAGGACCCAACATTCTTTCTGCATACAATATATTTTTCCATATGAAAAGGTTGCTTTTGGGCTTGTAATTTATTTAGTTTCATAAGTAAATATGACCTAGAATAACATTTTGCAGATTGTAATTCTGATACATTTTTTGGGTTGTGCCAGATTATTGGGTCTCTCAAAAACCCCAAAACACTTCACAGCTGATTTATATATCAGACAGAAAACATAATAATATCCCCAATTACTACTTCTTTCTCTTGTCAGTATTGGGAGTGCAACACTACACTTGCACTGTGGCAGTTGCACAAGGATTCCCTCAGGGGCCTGATTTGGACACTGGCATTCAGACCATCAAAGCAGATACTCTGGTGAAAAGAACATATCTTTTCTGTCTAGAAGAGTGCTGCAATCATCCTTAAATCAATTTTGTGTTCATTTGAGGTTGTGGAGTCTCCTTCTATGGAGATATTCAAAACCCATCTGGACGCGTTTCTGTGTGACCTGGTCTAGGGAATCCTGCTGCGGCAGAGGGGTTGGACTAGATGATCTTTCGAGGTCCCTTCCAACTCCTAATATTCTGTGATTCTGTGATTCCAAACATCTTCTAGGGTGGGATCGATGCCCAACAGTGCTCATTTGCAGGAGTGTGGCGCTGCTTCTTCTGTAACCTGCCCCAAATACAGCTTACATTTCAGGTCTGCAGTATGGCAAGGATAAGCTGTGGCTTGGAAAAGACAGTGGAAAACTAAGGGAACTAAAACTGCACTCTGTTTAGTAAGGAAATAAGGTGAGAACATAAGTGGACAATCTGGTCCTGTGATACAAACACTTCTATGTTTGCTTCATACATGTTTAGCACTGGGATAAGTTCTGTTGGCCTCTGGGCTGAAAACTTCAGGGGAGTTATGCCTGGAATTAGGTTGCATCATTGCAATAGTAAGGCCAGTTTGCGGGAATGAAGACAGGCAGGATCTTGCTTAGTAATTACATCTAGCAGAGGAAAAATGTTGCTCTGAAGTAAATGTATTTTGCAAGCGTTAAATATTATTTATTAATAATAATTTAGATAGCATGGTTACCATTTAATAACATAATTGTGAACTTAGATGGAACTTTTTATCCAGGGTTGTCGAAGTGTTAGCGGTAATGAAGTTGGTGTTGCTGAACTCCAGGGACAGATGTAGAAACTAAGACACAGGAAGGTTCTTAGTTCATCCTGTACAAAAGCCTATAGCAGACAAATAACTTATAGCTCTTTTGCTTGTCTGTACCCTCTGCCTTTGGCGGCAGGCTGGAGACCAGCAAGCCAGTGGACTGAAAAAAGAAAGGTTTCATTCTGTACTCCTCACACTGTCTGGGCTTTAGAAAGAACTTAAGGTGTTGGATGATGCTCATTTCTTATCAAGAAGGTTGTAAAGCATTTCTTTGCCTTAGATATGCCTTGCATTGTGCAGCCATAGATAAAGATATACAAACCCCCAAAACATTAACCTGAGTCTCATCTATGGTTAGTTTTCTTGATTTACTGCATTATCAGTGCTGCTCATTAAAATCACTCCCTGAAGTACCTCTGAAGAGAAGAAGGCACTCCTTCTCCCAGAGTAACTCTGGCCCTTGAACTTACCCCTGAGGAGTGTTGAGTGCCTGCTTCATCATGAGTTGGTTTAACCCTAGATGATAACTGGTGCATGTGATAAGCAGACATATGTCAATGTGGTCATTCTCTGCATGGAAGAGATTGTGAAGGGAGTTAAGAACCAGTCCAGGCACATGCTTAGTCAGATTTTGTTCCTGAACCACTAAAGATGTCTGTTTCAGGCCAATGCTGGGGTCACTGACAGGCCAGCTAAAATCAAGTTCCTAATGCAAAATCCTTTCATTCACTGTCATCTCAGTTCTCCTTTCCCTTATGCTCCATGAAGACACAGCCACCTTCCAGACAGAGTGAAAACCAGCAGAAACCAGAGTAGAGCTCTATCTTCTGAAAGTACTCAGCTCTTCTGTTTTGTTTCTACCTCTTTTCCCCACTCTGCACAAGTTGCCTCTGCACAAGTCTAATCAGGAGGAGTTTCATTCTCCTGCAGCCTATATTTTTTCAAGTGACCTCATGAAAAGATACTAAAGTGCCAAAATAAACAATACATTCTGATGACTAGTATCACTTCTGAGATTTAGAGTGAACTAGCCTCTTTTGTTTTTATTTTTCTCTCTTTGTCCTTTCTCAACCCAATTGTGCTCTCTAGAGTTAACGGCAGGGATGTCTGAGGAGGTAGAGGGCACTTTGCTTGCTTAGACACTAATGATTTGTGATGAGTTATTGTAGCATCCCCAAAACATTAAGCTGATGGTGCCTTTCTCACTTGCTGGGGCTGACACTCAGGCTGCTAGCATCCTCATCTGGATTTTTCTCACAGTGCCAAATATATGTATTATTTTATCATTTTATCAGGTTGCTACTTATACTCTTTGTCCAGCAAGTGTAATTTGCAGCCTGTAGAAGAGACAAACAGGAAGAGTACCTTGAGGGATCTTTTTTTTTTTTTTTTTTTTGAGAGAATGGAACAACATCACTACAAAATAATGGGAAAAATCCAGGAATGAGACCTGGCAATACTCAGGTGTTCCCTAAGGGTGCTCCTGGGTGTGAGTGAGAGGCATACAGTGTGAACACTGTTACTGAAAAACTATTTCTGCCTCTCTACAAATTGCTGAGCCAGCAGAAGAACCAAGTGAGAGGAAGTGAAGATAGGCCACAAGGCTGAAGATTGACTAGCTCTTCCAGTCATTGATGGATAAATTGGCAGTACTGGGACTGAAAAAAGGCCCTTTTGTCTTGTATTCTGCATCTGAAATGGCCAGTGATGGTTATACAGGAAAGAGTAACACTCTATATGCCCCCTATCCACTACCTGTTTGCAGCTCAGGAGCTTCATGACTTAGTTTGGTTCCTATGTATTTAATAATCCTGAACAGCTTCTTCTCCAAAGGGTCATGAGCACTCTGTCACTGAACAGGGCTTGGGAAGGAATCTGTAATGGTTTGGATAGAGGCAGAATCATCAGATGCTAAAGCTTGGTGTTCCTAAGGATCTCTGGGAAGACATCAAATATGAACTCTGGGGAAGTGATTCCTGGCAGGTAGACAGTGACAGAGGTGTTAATGGGAGGCATCCTGCTAAGTCTTATCCTTCAGAGCTGGGATGGAGGGCAAAGAGCTAAATATGCAAACTATGGCAGAGCATCAAACTGTTATTACTAATGCCTCTCTTTCCTTCCATCACTCCCCTTCATAAAAAAACAGGGTGGAGAAAGAAAATAACAGCAGTCTGAGACTGTTGTGAACGCCAACCAGAAATCAGAGGACAGTTTGTTCATGTCTGGCAGACTATGAAGATGTTTATTATGAGGCTTATCTGAACTTCACTGCAACCAATTGGAGCAATCTGCATGAGGGACTTCAGCAAACCCAGTGATTTACTGTTTCTTAGTGTTCTGGAACTGCTTGCAGTACCCTAAATATTTATTTACTATGTTTATAATATTCACATTTTTTTGTATGCATCCATTGTTTTGTTACAAAACTTCTTGATACCTTCTCTTTGAATACTGACCAGAAGTAATAAACAGCTACTTACCAAGTTTTACATGCACAAGCCTGAATGTTTAACTCTGCAAATTCTTCTCTAAATGTTCAGTAGACACGAATTTTCAGCCTCTGACAAAGGATGTCTGTTAAGTTTAGAAAGAAATTGAGTATTCTATTCTATAGCCCCAGCATTACTTTTCTATCTACCATAGATAGATTTTGGACAGGTCTGTAGAACACTGTGGATTTTCACTTCCACCACACCATACTTCCCACAACCTTGAAGTGAAGCTTCCAACACTGTTGGTGGCCCATGTTCAACATGTCAGCTTTGTCCTTGGAGAATGATTTTTAAAAAGCACCAAAAACAAAAATAAAAAAGCAGTAATTTTGTATGTTCCTACATTTTCTGCAATGAATTTCTACTCTGAACTGTCTTCAGGACTTATGTTGTTGTAGTTACTGTCATCACACGTTTGTCCAGCTTTGGTTTCACAGCAGTCAGCAGGTGCAATGATGTAAAGCACACTATCCTGTAAGCTAATTACATTTAAAGGACAAGTCAGTCCTGGAATTAAAAGTAAACATACACAAAAAACCCTCAACAAACAGAAAATCTCCACCAACAGTGAGAAAGAATTTCCATGGCTTGTTTTGCTTCCTTTGAGCTAAATTGTGCGCACCACACTTCACTTCTGCTCCTGCTTACCATGCTCCTTTGGTAACTGCTTTGTGTAGCAGCTTTCTTCATTGCCCTGACAGCGCTTTTACATTACAGTGAAGGGGCGTTCAGGTGCCTATCAGGCTGTTTCAGTGTAAAATACCATAATAAAAAGGTAGTGCCTTTTTATTGGTAAGCCCACCTTTTGGTCATGAAAAGGATGATAGAAATCAACCTGGCCTAGTGGACATCCAATGTGAAAAGAAGCTGGTGACAGGATACATAGATTAAACCTTCTGCAATGGCAAAAGAGAGCAAGATTAATCCCTTCCAATCTCAGGACAGTAACATTTTTTTCCCTGGGAATAGTAATGTGTTTGCTTCCAGCTTGCCAAAAAAAGAAAAAAATAGCAGTATCACAAGCATATTTAAAAAGCAAAAACTAGTATGTTTGAGGAACATTTCCTAGTGGTTTCATGAAGGACAGATGCATTTTTTTTACCCAAGGGAAGCACAGAGTTCGTCAAAGAACTGAAGAGGCAGAACAGAAACTCAGGTGCTGGCTACACTAGTGAGGGGCATAGGGTCCAGAGTGTTAGATGCTGCACACAAAGAATTCAGCCCTGAAATGGGTAAACTTAGCTTTGCTGGTTTTGAATCTGTGAAACTAATGAGATGATAATGTTTTAGTCCATGGAAATGTCAGGGAGACAGATGACGAGTGGCTTCAAATGGCTGTGAATATATGTCATGGCATAAGCAAAAATTTCGTGTTGCTGGAGTGTCAGGATGCAGAATATAGTTTTCATTGCAGTAAGTCAGTGTTTCCTTAATGGCCAGAAGACTGGACAAGGTTTGATTCCTTGTGAATTAAGACAACCAGGGCTTTGGTCTCTAATTCTCAACCTGTATAAGTGGAGTGACCATGCTGCAATCTTTGGTCAATCACATATACATGATTATGAGTAAGTGCATGCAGGTGATATGTTTTCCTAAAAGACCAAAGTCTGCTAGGTTTTTATTTCTCATAGAGATGAGAATTCTGTGGTAAGATGTACCAAACATGAAACCTTGAACCCTCATAAATGAGTTCACATACTATTCTTTCCTATACATAGCAAATTGAAAGTCCTTATTAGACAGGCTTCATTTATTACTATGGGTGCAGTTAAGGTGGTAATGTTCTTAGCCGTGTGTTCATGATCCAGCTATTATACAAGCAAGATAATGAGCTCAGCAGTGGATTTTCAGTACTGTTAAAAGGTTGTGAAAGAATTGTATAAATTAAGGCGATAAAATGAGACACACTCTTATAAACTTTGAGGCTTACTTTTGTCCTTTACAACTAATGATGACTCAGACCTTTAATGGACCACATATACTATGGCTGCAAATATGGTATTCTTTCAGCACGCTTGCATAAAAATTTGGGAAAAACAAGCACTATCAGAACAGAAGTTTTAGTGTCTGGTGAGTGAATCCAACTGAAGCCAAAGGGGTCTTAACCTGATTTGAGATGTCTTTTGGCCTGTGCAAGTTGGTAGATAACATATGTTGTTTAATGCAATGCTGGAAGCTTTAATATGTGTATGTCCACAGCTGATAGGCCAATTCTTCAACTGCGGTATTTCAGTATAGTCTCACTAATGCTGAGTATATTATCAAAAATCTTGATCCTACATTTTATTTGTTCCAAGAAATGTGAGGGTACTTTTACCTGTGTTTTCAGATGTTTCAGTTCAATTACTAATTTTTAATCTTTGAATATTTATTTTAAGTAAACTCCATCATTATTTATTTCATGGTTCTTTTTACATTTCATAATCAATTTCCTGAATAGTGGCCTCAACCCCAGTTTTGCTTTACTTTACTGAAGGTGGCTTTAAACCTATCACAATTAAATACAGGCTTTTCATTGCCTCAAAGAGATGAAATTCAGTACAGACGTCTCCCTTTGGCCTCACTGAGGTCAGGATCAGCTGTAAAGCTCAGTCAAATGATTATTACAATTGTATAATGAAGCTTGTTAAGTATCTCCTTTGTGGTTTTGCTTCTACCTCCTCTGTTTTCTTAGCACCACAGCCTGCAGGAAAGCTGATAGGGATGCAGTTTGTGGCTGTTATTCACAGACACTTGAGGATTTGGGATTTCAGTGGTAATTAAAATGATTGTTCTTCCCAGCTCAATCCCTAAATGTGCAAAGTGCTATCTCAAAGGAATTATCCCAGCTTGTAAAGCTGTCATGCTTGTTAACCTAAGAAAGGCAGTTGCAAGTCAGATGTAATCATTGCAATATTAAAGACCAGAAATCATCTACAAGCATCTGAGTCATCATAAGCCAAGATTTTATTTATCACCATCAGTCAAGGCACAAAATGCCATTTAATCTTTCAGTCAGTAGGGAAAGGAAACAAGGTAATTCTGACTTTAAGGGGGATGAAAATCAAGATCACAGAGCTCCAAAGAACCAGGTGTTTTGTTAAGCTCTATTCTATAAAGACAGTTCTCAAATTCAATGTTTTACTGCTGACCAAAATCACTGGCTTTGTGTCTCAATTTTCACTGCAATGTCCATAAAGTACGTGAGTACCAGGAATCATTTCACACATTGCAAAGATGCAGCTGGAATGAAAGATTCTGGGGCCTTTCCACCTGGATGTTAACAGTTTGGATATTTTTCTGCCTCATATCTTTCAACGTTTTGCAGAATAGACCACATAATTCTTTTGTATGTTTCTCTCAGTAGAGATTTTGGTAGTAAACCATTTTGTTGAAGTTATGAGTAGATTATCAGTACTGATTATCTGAGTACTCCTCACTCAGATCATTGGTACAACTGCCATATGGCAATTTATGCCAGCTAAAGATTTGTGCTTATTCTATGAGACCACATCAGCATACAATTTTCCTTAGTCATCTGATCTGGGACATGCAAGTGGAAACTTCTATTCACAATAAAAGGATATTTGAAAGACTTCTACTCCATCAGCAAAATACTTTGTGCAAGCTTAACTTAATGTTTGTAATCAGTGTAATAGCAGCTGCCTAAAGTGCTTTGCTGAATCAGTTCCTTCCTTCTTTCAGCCCAGCTTTCTCTTTGAAATGCAAACACTATCAGAGATTAAACTGCAGAAACACAGATAGGTTTGAAAGATTTAATCAGCAAGAATGATCCAAACATTCTTGCAGTATATTCCCCGTTCTGAGGCATAATTTAGCTCCTCCAGTTGTGAAGAAATGTTAGTTTCCAGGAATCCCCTGCATTGTCCAGTTCCACTGGCAACATCTGCTCTGTGCTCCTATATTGTCATGTCAAAGAGGATACAGTTCATGCAGAATAAGGGTGCTGCTTATCACAGCAGGAAGACAGGCTTCCACAAGATCACTCTACAGAATCCTAGTGAAGGAACAATTAGATAAATAAAGTGGAGACCTAACCACACTTTTCTCAGCCAGGTTCCCATTAATATTTCTGTTAATTTGAGACTGTGACACATGAAGACTAAATGTAAGCTCCACAGTTAGTGCATATTACTTCCAGCAGACTCATTCTTCAAAGAGGAAAGTTTCAGGCAAGAGTTTGCATGACCCAGAAAGGAATTTGATTAACATTTTCCAAAATTTCCCCATCTTCCTTGTCTCTCATGTTTTCCCAGAGTTATGAGCTCTTACTAATAATTGTTTTTTTCACCCTTTATTTTGTTCTTCATCTGGTGGCTCATCAAAGTCTGTATGAAAGCCGATTATTAAACCTTGACATGATCAGTGAAGAGATGTGTTGCTATATTAACAATATACAATACTATGTCATTTTCATAGTCATCATTAAAGTTGATTATCACCTATCCAACATTCCAGAAGATTACACCTCACCTTGTACAGGAAAACAGGACCCCCCTCTTTTCTCTCCCACACATAAAATTCAAATAGCTATCTTCAGACAATCAGCTCTAAAGACAGCAGTTGTGTGTACAGGCAATATTGTGTCTTTCAAAGCATTGCTACAAAAACCAAAGACAGCATAATTCTTGTTAATTTAATAAGTCCTGGTTTAATTTCACAGCCACTTGTTTTGTTAAGCTTGACTGATCTTTGGATGTGTATCTTGTTGCACATACTACAATGGAACAACTTGAAGAACTGGACTTACATTCTGTAAGAATAAACACTGATATGATAGGTATTCTTACCATACTGACCAAGTAAAATACAGTTTAACTTTATTAGGACTCCTGACAGGCACAAGTCAGGAACTGGTTAAATAAATGTTCATTGCTCTACATAGTAACTTATTTTTGCATTGGCTTTAGCAAAGACAAACCTGGTTCAAGACCTTTTTTAGCATAATATAAAGTTGAATATACCTCACATCTTTGAAGGACAGAGGAGACCTGTGGTTGTCATAATGGCAGCCTGGAGTTTTAATTTTGTTGCTGGATAAAGAAATGTGGGAGTATTTTACTTAATGTTTCCAAATCAGTGGGATTTGCCCTAACTTCCATTCCCTTTTATGTCTGTATGACTATTGACATGCTGAAGTCAGCACTTTGACAAGCCCAGCATAACAAAGCCTTTAATTTGGTTAAAAAAAAAAAAAACAAACTGAAGACAACAGCACCTGGAAACCATGGGATATTCTAGGGGAAATCAAATTGAGTCCTTATTACAGCTAGGTAAGTAGTAGAAAGAGCACTGTAACAAAGAGCTTCAGAATTTTCCATACCTGTATTGAGTCCCTTTTAGAAGATTCATTAATGACCCAGTAAGTATATTTGAGAAAATCATGCTGACAGGAAAAAGAAATTTTTTCTTGCGGCAGAAATGCTAAGTTAAAATTTTGAAGGGCTTTTTCCTTCTTCAGTATCTTGGTTTAAGACACTAAAAGTATTTTGACTCAGTACTGGTCAATGAGATGTTCCAATCCAAAACAACATTTCATAAAGTCAAAAACTTTTTTTTCCTATTTTTTTTTCGGGTTCAGGGGGCAGAGGGTTTGCTTGTTGGTTGGGAGATTGGTTGATTGGTTTGTATGTTTTAGCAAAATGCTTGCTTTTTTTCTAAAGTATCTTATTTTCTATGCTTCCTCTGGGAGATTTAAGGTGTTGATTTTTTTTAAATTTATTTTCTGTTTCCCCTTAAAGCTTTCAGTCTAGTTTGAGAACAGCTTAACCTCTCAGTGACACTGTTGTAAAAAGCATGGGTGCCTATATTTCATTTCATGATGAGTTTCCTCACTAGCACCTGGCTGACTCAACCTGTGATCTCAATATACAATAAACTTGCTGGCTGGCTGGCTGAGTTTTATTGTTTTGCAATAAGGAAGGGCTATGGCTATCTCTAGAAGGCAAGGAAATCCCTTTTAAGCTAAGTAAACCAGCTGATACATGCCCAGTACCACTAGCACTTTCATTAATCTGATCACAATCCTGTGGCTTGTACTACACAACCTAAGAAACAAGGGCAAGTTCCTCTTCACTGGTTCACCTTCTTCCTTAATGCAGCAGTGCTGTGGTCCTGACATAGACCCCAAGACTCTACATAGGCCTCTGCTGGTGCAGGTGGGGTGAATATGAAAAATCCCTGCCTACAACATGAGCTGCTTTCCTGATGCTGTAGAGTATGTGAACCTGCTCTCACCCTCACATCACAGCACCCAGTCAAGGACATGTTTGCTTCTCTCTGATGAAGGAGCAATGTTTTGGCTCTTATTCTCTTTCACCAAGTTAATCAAAAAGCAGGAAAACATACACTGTTTTATGGCAGCTGATGTCTGAGACAATGGCAGAAAAGCAGGCAAAGGTACAGTTATGCCTTTGCCTCCTTGCCTAACAACCCCCAACAGTTTATGTGTCAGGATTTTCCACCAAAGAGATCATGTCGTTGTGTTACAATCCCAGAAATGGTTACCTTCCAGGATTATGCTTCTTCACTGAGATGTTGGTAAGGAGATGGCAATTTAATAAGGTATTAGTAAGGAGTCATGTCTCTCAGAGGCTGCCCAGGCTCGCGGCTTTGGTTTATGACATTCCTTCTGTGGAGGGGTCCTACCGTAAGAGTTGTCACAGAAATAAACTCAAGATGTAGCCCTGAGTATCCAAGGCGTAAGCACAAATCTCACAGTAGGAGTTTTTTTAAGTCACTTGCTACATGAAGGAGCAACAGTAACCACAGTATTGTTCTAGAAAAGTTCCTCTGTAACTGTCAAAGACAACAACACAGATATTGCTAAATATGTGTAACAGGTCTGTGCTGGCCCACTATCTTCAGTGGACTAAAATGTCCATGGACAATATACAGAAACAAGGGAATGAAAGCAGGGTACACATAGAAAACATCTGTCCAGTATAGCCCATTGCAATCTCCTCAGCTCGCTCTTTTTTTCTTCCTTCCTTTCTTTCTTTTTCTTCCTTTCCTTCCTTCTTTCTTCCTGTTTTCTTTCTTTCCTTTACTTTCTCTTTCTTTCTCTCTTTTACTCTTTTCCTTTTTCTTTTCTTTTTTCTTTCTTTCATTTACTTTCTCTTTCTTTCTCTCTTTTCCTTTCTTTCTTTTCTTTTTTCTTTCTTCCTTTCTTCCTTCCTTCCATCTTTTCTTTCTTCCTTCCCTTTTCTTTCTTTCTTTCTGATTATGTTTCACACAGCCTTCTGCCATTTATCACTTGATGTGTGTTTCTGCTAAAAGTTTTTGCTGATTTTGGTTTTGTGTTGGGTTTGGTTTTAGGTTTGGGGGTTTTGTGGTTTTTTTTCTTTGTTTGTTTGCTGTTATTTTTTATTTGTTTGGGGTTTTTTTGTTTTAAATAGTATTTTAGTTAGAGTTTACATGAGATAATTTTTCAAAAAAAAATTAGGATCTGTATTGTCATTCTTGCTTTCTGTGTTGCCTATATAGAAAAGGCAGAAAAATAAAAATAAAGGGTGAATGGTTTTCAGTGAGGCGTTTGGGAGAAGAGACTAAATCAACAAATTGTCCCTGACCAGAAATCCTCCATCTCCGGCAACTACACAGTGAACTGACGTCTTAGTGGCAGTAGGAACATCCTCTCCTTATCCCTTTGTTACAACTCAGAATGTCACTTTTTGTTTCAGGTTTTATGCAATGTTCTCTTGCTGGGGTTTTTTTTCCTTTTTTCTTCTATACTTTCTGAGGAACTCTATGAGCCCTTGTCCTCAATTTTTTTATTTATTCTGATTTGTGTGTTTTCTCATTTTCATCTCTGCAGTTTTCTAGAATATAGTAAATTTTAAGATCACAAAATGAAAAATTCCTGAAAGAAAAGAATGAATCAAAAAAAAGCTGAAAACTTCTGCTGTTATCCCTTGTCAATACCCAAGTCAGGAAACACTGGTAGTGAATGAAGATGAAAGAAAGGTAGTATGTGCAAGCAGAGCAAGTCTAGCTATTGCCTGAGCATTTAGTTCCTTTTCTCCACGAGTCTAAATGAAACCTGTGATACTTCTTTAGATTTTATCTCCATTGAAAGGGACTCTGTGGTGAAATGGAAGGGTTGTGAGTGTGGTGGTAGCCTATTTCTCTGTCCAAATTTCCTTTTCTCTTTGGTTTAATCAGGTGAGAGGCAGTGGATTATGAGTTAAGCAAAAAAGAGGAGGAGTCATGTGAGTTATGGGCATTATAGAAGAATGGTAAGAGCAAAGGCAGAGGCAGTTGCAGGGTTGAGGCAGTGAGGCTCAGAGAGAGCTGCCATGAGGAGGCCATTCATCCAAGCCTACCCAAGCATCACGTGGTCTACATCGCTGATCACAAACTTTCACTTCCTCTTTGTATTTACTGAGGAAGGCAGTCAGAGGCTGGCCTGCAGTTCACAATGAGTGCTTCTCCAGAGCTGGCTTCAGGAACAGGTCATGTCAGCAGGGACTCACAAGGTATCCAGGGCTTCTATTCTGCTCTGCGCTGCTCGCTTGCTTGACTGGGATGCAAGAAAAAGCTCAGGGACTCCCTTCCTCCTTATGCATCTTATGAGCCTCTTGCCTTTGTCTGTCCTTTTCCTTTCTTATTTTTAATACATAATTTTTGAAATTGCAGATTTCTTAAGGTTGAGCAAAATCAATTTAAAATGTAAACTTTTTGGTCTTTTCTCTTCTTGTAACCTATGGTTCTTAGAGTTAGACTGTACCTTTTTAACCTTCCAGCCAATATTTACGCTGATTCATCTATAGTGTCTGAGATTTTGAAAATAATTTATTTTCCAGCTAAAATGAGATTATTAATTTTAATGATATACAGAAATTCATAGAAAATCCACCTAGCAGGTGAACTTGAGTTTTACCCACAAGCACCTTTCCCAAGTCACCAGGCTTAAGTGGCAGCTTACACTGCAGGGCACACTCTACACAGCAGTGTCTCCAAGTCATCATGTCGCTATTATACCACATATAGCAGAAATGAAAGACTGTGCCTAGACTACTTGTACAGCATATACACCAGGTCTGAAGTCATCACTGTCTGTAAAACAGACAACTGTGTGCAAGATAAAGCCTGTTAGACCTATTCACTATGGCATTTTTGTTCTTTTTTGTTCTTTGCACAAAATAGCTTCCCTGTAGGTCACAGCATGACAGTTCATCTCACTGTGAATATTCCTGTGCAGCATTTATGTCTCATAGGCCAGCTTGGATCTGTATCCCAAATGAGGGAGTGTTTTTCATTGTTTTCTGCACTGCTTTTCTGCTCTTGATTGGAATGAGTTCCTTCCCCTAGGGTAATTCTTGGGCCACTGTCCATCCCTGTGAGTAATGTCAACACATTTTTGAATGTGTGGCTATTAACATTCTTTCCAAATAGGTTTGAAAAAGCTCCTTGCACTAGATTCTGATTTGTTTGGTAGACATTCCCTTTCCCTTGCTCCTCTTGCTACTGACTGGAGTGATCAGAATTTTTTGTAGTTTAAACAAGCACACTATGCAAATTATTGCTTGCTGACCCCAATTAAGGCTTTCAGCTGCTTGGAAGACCATACAGTGCACTCTTTTCACATAAGTCAATAAAAACAGTAGATGAAGATTTGAATGAAAGTCTAATTTTCCACTTTAAATGAAAGGTGGGTCTGGGTAGAGGGAGGCAGGAGAGATGTATATGTTATTCCTCCCTGTGCTACTGCAAATACAAGGTACTTCTAGTATTGAGGGGCTGCAAATTTTGCCTTGGGAACTGAGTCATTGAATGAAGAAAGAAGGATAGTCTGCCCCACTCTGTAGCAAGATCAAGCAAACTGAAGAACAGGCTCTTCTTCATGTTTAAAACGACCTTTTGAGCCACTTTTTGATGTGCTGAGCTTTTACCTGGAGATGAAAGAGCAACACCATCTACTTTGGAAAAAGGCCAGAGAGACAGAGTGATGCCCTGTGGGTGTGCACAAGATATTGTCTCACCTTCATTAAATGAGCTTCTCCACCGAGACAGCTGGATTGAGAGGAGAGGATGCTTCATTCTGGTAAGCGCTGCACAGCTGCAGTGCATGTGCACTGGCTTTGGTGGAGAAGAAGCTCCTGGCACCCCTGAAAAGTCAAGAGGCAAAGAAAGGTGACAAAGGTGTTTGAAGAAATTGCAAGCTAGGACTGCTTGCTACTGTATCCTCCTGGAGACTGCATAACCTGAGCCACCTTTGTTATCCTCTGCAAAAGACAACTCTTGCCTTATTTGGCATGATTGGCCAGCTAGGGGTGGAGAGGTTTAATCTAGATTAAGCAACCTACTTTAGAGTTGAAGGTGCTGTGTAGGTATGAAGTAAACTGTCACACTCTTTACTGCATTATCTTGTTCCATGTATGTAGATTGGGGAATACATCCACATCTACTGTGATTTACAGCTCAACATAGACCTACAAAAGCCAGTTCAGACGAATTTTTTCTACAAGTTTGTAACAGACCCCCTACTGTCACCTATTCAGTCCTGTACATATTCATGCATAGACATTTTATTTTGTGTGTATCATAGAATCATAGAACCATAGAATTGTTACGGTTGGAAAGGACCCTCAATATCATCTAGTCCAACCGATAGCCCTACACTACTCTTATATACACAATTATGTATTGATACAAAATACTGAAAGCTTTGACAGTTACCTTCATAATTCTGCAGTAGCTGGATGATATTCTGTCACTCTTTAGCAACTTCTGATGGTGATAGCAGTCATATATGTATTTTTATAGCACTTTATGAACAAAATTTTAAGAATCACATACCTGGGCATTCAGTCAGGATATAAGGTACAGTTAGAAACACAATCCAAAAAACCAAGCAATTCTCTAGTCATGAGTGCTTGTTGTGGCATAAATGGGTTAGGGTATGCACACTGCAGCTGCAAGAACACAGGGCCAAGGCCAAGAGACTAAACTATTTCAAATAAAAATAGTGGCAAAATGTTGGAGCAAAGACTAAAAGATCCCAAGTTCTGAAATTCATACATTCCTGGTGTTCCAATTTTACCTCTGTAATTAGTCTGGTAAAAACTTGTCTCAACTGTGTTTATGCACACAATAATCTTGCCTTCTGGTGACAGTGGAGAAATGATGTTAAGTGTTTCGGAGGAATACTTGGCAAATGAGGAAAATAAGTCTTCAGCTAAAGAAAGTTTCAATTCTGAATAGCTTAATTCTGTACATGTACCATCAGATCACCATTAACAAGGTCTCTTACAACCTTAATGATTCTGTGATTCTGTATGATTCTGTGATATCTGATTGCCTCTAGCTAGCAATAGCAGGTCTCCCACAGGAGATGCTGTGGTTTGCAGCTGGAAGAAGAGTGGATGTTGTTAGAGAAGAGGACAAAGAAAATGAAAGAACTCATAAATTAGGCACATATAGCCTTTTGAGATAGTTGTCAAGTTAAGAAAACATAAATTACAAACACTCCTGTATAGCTTTATTCATACTTGTTATCTTTCTCAAATGTGTCACTGACAGAAAGCAGCTGTCCAGCCACTCCACTCCTATGAAGCTTCCAGCAAATTTTAGTCTAAGTGCAAAATGAGGAGCTTTGGCCAACAAAAATTCTGCCACTCTAAGTATTCTGACCATGTATCAAATTATGGTTTTTCCTGAAATGTTTTTGCATAACTACATGAAGATATAAGTAAAGTCTAGCTAAAAACTATTGTGTTAGTTTTGATCAAGCTGGCACACCTAAAAGTACTGCCAGTATAAGTTTTAATGTTAACCAACAAGTCCCAAACATGGCCCACAAGGAGATTAATAGTCATGTTGTCCACAGATTGTCACTTTCATGTTTAGTAATGATAGTAATAATAAAACTCTGCAAGGTGTACCTGCCTGCTACATGGTCACTCTCTATTGTTGTTGTGTTGTTATATTCCTGGTGTTATAACGTATTGCCAGGCATAAATGGAGTGATGTCCACTTGGCAAACCAGTGTGTAAGCTCTCAGAGTAGTGCATGAGAAAATTATGACATAACTAACAGTAACGTGTCCATCTGCTCCTCTGTCTGTTTTACATAAAAGATGGGAGAAGGCAGTATAAGATAAAGTGTGACAGAGAGTTTATGCATTTTTATACCCTCCTGCAACCTGAAAACTAATTTTCTGTAAAACTACTGAGTCATTCTGATGATATGTTTCATGTCATTATTGTAGTAGACTTGTTCAAAGGAGCTATACCTTGTCTCCATCTGAAAATATACCATGAAGAATCAGAAATGGGTTCAAGTTAGCCAGAAATGTGACTGGCAAAGGTAATATTGTAAGATACTACGTTTCATTTTATGAAACTCTTTCAAGAAACTGTGTAAAAATGTAAGAATTGTATGGAGTCTTCAGCAAAGATAACACTTGGCTTTTTGGAGAAATCTGATGTTTAAAATGCATTTTTCCTGTTTATTTTTATTAACATTTATTGCAAGTTATCAGTCTTCATTAAATTAACAACTTTTAGCATGGTGCTTTGCATGTTATCTTCTTAGAGATTCCAATTCTAAGGAATGCAAAGATACAAAAAAAACCCCTTTAGTATGTGTTGTGAATACATAGAGAATTCTGCTTCAAATGAGAAAGAGGAAGATTACATACGTGTCACTATGCCTGTTATTTTTGCCATTTTCTATGTTGGTTTCCATATTTCTACTGAAGTAAAGTACATTCAGTGGTCCAAAATATAGTGGATGAATCTTCGTGCTAGACTTCATAATTTTTTCCTGTATTTCAGTATAGGTGTTTCTTTTTCCTGTGTGGAGCTTTCAACATTTTCTTCATTTTGCTTAGAGCCACATAAAAAAATACTATTAACATTTCACTCAGAGTAACTCAGAGTAAAATGTGTACTTTTTAAAAGAGACTTAAAATTGTGTACTGATAAAACAAAGACTCATTTCTAAAGAAATTCCTAAGGCTATTTTGATATCTTGCAGTGTCTTTCTGTTAATTGGTATGACTTTTACTTCTCTGATATCAATTCAATTGTTAGGAGGTGCCGTCTTTAAGTTTTATGTACATAATCATAGTTGTATTACATCTGAAAGTTCAAATTTTTATTTTGATTTTTTTAAAAGCATGCTAAGGACAACTTTTATGAGAAGAATACATAAAGAAAGGTTTTCACAGATTTCCCTGAAGGTTTTTTCATGATTGAGAAAGAGGTTGTTAGAAGTCTCCTTTAATTTAATTGTTAGAGTCTTTTAGAGAAAAGAGAAGGGAAGGGCTAGTGTTGTCCCAGTTATTGTAAGTTTTTGCTTTGCACTGGTTTAAGTACAGTTGGAAATAGACTAATAGCTTAACTAAGAGAACTGATATAAACTTCAGTTTAAAATTATGTTAGAGAAAAGGACTAAAAAAAATATGGATTAGTGCAAACAATAAATAAAAACTTGAATTGGATTTAGTGTCAGTAAATTTTACATGAAGTTTTTTCCAGGACAATGTGTATCATTCCAGAAAACTATTTAGTGAAAAGGCTCAACACTGAAGCATTACAAGAGATATATAGCTTTGCTTTGAGGCACAAATTTTACCCTTAGTGAGTTCATGCGCAAAAATTATTATGAGTCCATTAATTTTTGGATGTCCTTCCAGTTCTGGAGTGTCATCAACTTTTACAGAAAAAAGATGACTTTGTAAGCAACCCTCTATTTCTCTTGGATAGTTCTCAAATACTTCATAAAATCATTGAAGAATAGGGCTGGAAAGGTCTTCTAGAAGTAAAGTAGTCCAACCCTTATGTCAAAGTAAAATCATCTATAACTGTGTCACTTCAGAAAGATATTTAATCTGGTTTTTAATATCTCAGGGGCTGGAAATTGGATACATTACCTAAGACATGCACTTTCTTTGTTTCCTGAGAGAAGATACTCATGTATGATTTCTCATAACTGCCTCTCTTTATTTCTTTCTTGGCATTACATAATGCCAGCTTTTGAATCTTTCCCTGTAGGTTTAGTTTTCTGGTTATTTTTCATTCCCATTGCCCTCTACTTCATTTTTAAAAATTAGTATATGTATTTCTTTAAACATATACTGATTAGGCATAATATGCTGGGTAAAACAGGGGAGTGTTACTTTTCATGTCTTGTAGGACAAAGTTGCAATCAAATCTCTCAGTGCTTTTTCCCCCCAATTACCAGTTTGTATTCGGCTTTTGAAACCACCCAACCTTGCTATGTAGCTGAACTTGCCTGAGGAAAGACAGTGACACCTCCCTTCTGTAAGCTTCAGCTTATTTTCAGAACATTTTTAATGCTTTTTTCCAGGCTTGTTTCAGTTTCTTGCTGCTTTGTCATCTATAAATTCTATAAACATACTTCATATTCTTCCTTCTAGTGTTTTCTGAAGACTTTGGACAGGACAAAAGGTAAAATGGATGGCTATAGAATGTTTTCTCATTCTTCCTCTAATGCTGGTAATGAATCGCACCTAACAGATTTTTAAGTGCTTTTTCCAACCAGTTTTGCTCCCATGTTGCAGTTCATGTTTCTACACTGGGGAATGTAATAATGGGACATGGAAGTAGGTAGAAGATGCTACGGTTTCTCCTCAATGTATCAAAGGCACTATTTTAGGATCAGAGGAAATTTGATCACCTACAGTGATTTCTGCATGACAAATCTGTGTTTGGTTTTTGCTCATTTCATTGGTTTCTTTCAGGCACTTCTATAGTACTTCAAGAATTGTTCCAGAATTTTTTTTTTTATGAGACTGAAATTAAATCTCCTGGGTCCCACTTCCAAACAAGGTCTTATTACCCTCCTGAAAATATTTTGAGATGGATGTTTGTATGTTCAACTTTGTTATGGTTTGGATTAGAACAGAATTAATTCTGTTCAGTAACTGTATTTTCTAAAAGATATTCCACCACCACATACATAATACTGTTATTAGTTATCCCCCTCCACACACACACCTTGCCTGAACTGTCCCTTTAAGAAACCTGAAATTCCTGAGTTGAGGACACTGCAAACCCCCCTCCGGGGGGCGGGGAGGAGAATGCTGGGTTCCTCCGGGGGACTTTTGTTGAGTGGGACCACGAGGAAGCACTCTTCCTGCTGGGACTTTCGGCCGAGCTGCGTGCTGTCTGCCTGTGCTGAAACCTGCGTGTGCTATCTCACTGCTTTGGACTGCTTGTGCTGATTCCACTGGGAGTTGGCATCGGGACGGTTCAGTATCTTGGGTCCTGTACCTGTTTATATTTTGTTTCATTTATATCTGTTATTATTATTAAAACAGTTTGTAGTTTTTAACTTCCAATCCAGTCTCTCCTTTGCCTGCTGTGTGTGGGGGGCTGGGAAGAGCCCTTAAACCCACCACAATAAAAGTGTAAGATCTCTCTCCTTCTGCCCTCGTTTTGATGGGGAAGAAACAAAGGAATGCAGGCTAGGATGTTTTTGCACCGTGAGTGAGGTAGTCAAAAGAACCTTGAAGGCAGTATGAGCCAAACACTTCAGATATATCCAGTTTAAAGGCCTGAAATGTTTTAACAAAAATGTTTATGCTACCAGGCTGAACAGTACCAGAGGTTGCACCTGGGTTGTGGAACAATGTTATCTATACAGTTTAACTATTTGAACTGGTCTCCTCATACTTTTAATCTGAACCAGCTCCCAAAACATTTCTAGAGTCAGCCCAAGCTTCCAGCCTTATTTTGCGTGAATAACAGGCTGGGCTATAGGTGGATTGAGAGCAGCCCTGTGGAGAAGGACTTCGGAGTGTTTCTTGAAAAGAAACTCAAAATGACCCAGCAATGTATGTTCGCAATCCAGAAAGTGAACCATATCCTTGGCTGCTTCAAAATAAGCATGACCAGCAGGTCGAGGGAAACGATTCTGCCCCTCTACTCAGCTCTCTTGAGGCACCACCTGAAGCACTGCGTTCAACTCTGGTTACCTCAATATAAGAAAGACGTGGACCTGTGGAAGTGAGTCCAGAGGAGAGCCACAAAGATAATCAGAGGTCTGGAACACCTCTTCTCAGAAGACTGGCAGAGAGAAGGGGGTTGTTCACCCTGAAGAATAAAAGACTCTGGGGAGACCATATAGCAGATTTCCAGTACCTATAAGAAAGTTGGAAATCAGCATACTAGCATGTAGTATTAGGACAGGAGGTAATGGCTTTAAACTGAAAGAAGTTAGATTTAGATTGTATATAAGGAAAGACTTCTCCACTGTAAGGGTGATGAGGAATTAGAAAGTTAACTCAGAGAGGTCGTAGATATCACATCACTGGAAGAGTTCAAGACCAGGCTGGATCTTCAGGAGATCTGGTCTAGTGGAAGCTGTCCCTGCCCATGGCAGGGGGGTTGCAACTAGGTTATCTTTAAGGTCTCTTCCAACCCAAACTATTCCACAATTTTGTGATTTTATGAGAGTTTAATATTGTAGAAGAAAAAGCCCTTGCACTTTCTAGTTTTCTCGTATAGAAGTAGAATTCTGTCTTGGAATGTGAACATGTTTGACACTGTAAGCCAGAATCTGAACAGAATCAAGGAAGACTATAAAGCCCTAGTGGGGCAAGTGAAAATTATTGGCAGCCAAGTTACAGTTTTCTTCATTTTACCAGTTAGAGGAAAGGCAGTAGCCAGAAACAGACAGATAATGAATATCAATAATTGGGTCTGTGGCTGGTGCTGTCACAATGGTTTTGTTTTTTATGACAACAGGCCATTCTCTGATGACTATAACCTGTTACGGATGGATGGAATTCACCTGTCCAGAAGAGGAAAGGGAATCTAGGGCAGCAGGCTGGACAACTTGGCTAGGCAGGCTTTAAACTGAAGGACTCGGGAGGCAGAGTCCAAAACAGCAATGCTGATGACATGCCATACAGTTAGGGAATAAGCCAGCCCAACTAGAGCAGAGACAAACGTTCCTTAGCTGCCTTCCAAGATGAAAGCGAGAAGGTCAACCACCTCAAGGGTGTGTACGACTATGGTGGATACTTTTGCACACCTCCAGGGAAACCTGAATGCTCAATTACCCCTCTGAAGTGCAAACACAAACACATGCAGCATGGAAATAAACAGGAAGAACTAGAGATCTGCATGCAGTCACAGGGCCATGATCTCACTGCAGTTACAGAGACACTGTGGAATGGTTTGCATGACTGGAAAGCCTGCATATAGCCTGTCACGGATACAGTTGTGGGTGTTTTCTACAGGCCACCTGATCAGGAAGAGAAAGTCAATGAGGTTGTCTACAAACAGCTGAAAGTAGCCTCACAATCACAGGCCCTAGTTCTGAAGGCGGACTTCAAGCACCCTGATATTTACTGGACAGTCAACACAGCTGGACACAAACAGTCCAGCAGGTTCCTGCAGAACATCAGTGATAACTTTCTTACACAGGTAGTGAAGGATATAATGAGGAGGGTTCTGCTGCTGGTTCTGGTTCTAAAGGACAAAGAGGATCTTGTTGGGGATGTGAAGGTTGTGGGCAACCTTGGCTGCAATAACCATGAGGTAGTGGAGTTCAGGATCATGTAAGGAAGAAGGAGTGCAATAAGTAGGATTGCAACCCTGGGCTTTAGGAGAGTGATCTGGAAAAGGTTGATCAGAAAGGTTATAGAGTCTCATTCTCTAGAGAATTTCAAAACCCACCTACAAATGACTACGTGCAACCTGATCTAGGCAAACCTACTTTATCAGGGGAGTTGGATTAGATGATCCTTAAAGGTCCCTTCCAACTCCTATCATTCTGTGATTCTGTGAAATATATTACCCCAGTCTGTCTGAGGGATTGCCATGCCAGCAACTTTAACTTTTGGTGCTGATAGGGTGTCAGATGGTATCTGATCTTTCATGAAGCATTATGCAATAAAGGTATTAATTAAAAACTTCAGTCTCTCCCTGGGTAGAAACATAATTAAAAGAACCTCCCTTGAGGTGCTTTCTATGCATCAAAAGCAAAACAAAATTACCAATAATTTTTAAAGACTTTTTTAAAGTCACAAGAGGATATTTTCAGTAATAAATGTCTGCATGTGCTACATAAGGAAGTAGGTGACTTATAGATGGACAAACAGGATGTTGTTTTAGCACACAGCATATGTTAAAAATCAAAATATGGCAAGGCATCTGTAAGCTTTGCTTTTTGAAACGTGCAGCCTAAACATCTTTACAGTGTAGGTTGTGATATTTTTTCCATACAGAGAACCAATTTGATGTCATTCTGATTTCAAGTACTTTGAAATTCTGTTTATATTACGATCTAGTTCAGTGCAACAATATTTGCACTTTGAAGTCTTAACATTCTCACCTTTGATTTTTTCCTTCATGCTTTTGTTCCAAATATTTTATAGCTTGTTCAGTCCTTTTCAACATTTCCTACCTTAATGACCCATCCTTACAAACTAACACCATATTTTCCATTGTCATTCAATCATGTTCCATCTGGACTGGTGTTATACTGTTCCCTAATGAACAATATCGTAGCATAGTGTTGCAATAAAACCAAAACACTAAGCACAAACCATCAGGAACATAAATACTTATTGAAAGAAAAATACTAAGAATAAAAAATACAGACACAGAGAATATGGAGAGTATTTATCTCTCCATTGAAGGTCAATCTTAATTAATGTTGTTCTATAATTCTTATTAATTCAATATTCAATTACTTATTCAATTATTTTTACTCAATAAATATTACTGAAATTAAATAGGAATTGTTAATACTATGAAGCAAAACACTCATGGATAAACATTGATAGGGAGTGTGTATATTAATTATTTTTGTCCCAAACTGCAAAAATAAAATAAGAATATCACTGCAACAATCATTTTCCCCTGACTCAAGATGTGGTAACAGACTTTTCTGGTCCAACTGAAAGAAAAGGAACAAAGAGATGGAGCTAACTTAATGGTCAAGCACAGGAATATAAAATTAACCTACTTTACTACAGGTGGTGTTGTCACAGATGGAGACTTTTTTAGGTTAAGGACATAGTAAATGCTGTTGGAGCAGCCAGATCTTTCTACACTTAGCAGTTTATTTCTGTATTTGAAAAAATTACTTTTCTCACCAAAGAGAACTGTGTGAACAAAGCTGTACTTAGAAGCAAATTTCCATGCACATTCTAATGAGGATTCCTCAGACATGCACCATAGATATGGCCTTCACAAAAATCTCTGGCAAAATTGGATTTCTTAAATGAAGCATTCCAAGTCTAGTTGTTTGATGTCTTTGCAGGTAATCAGCAGTTATCTGAGATCAAACAAAAGATGATATGAAACACAGGTATCCCCTTATTTAAAATGACAGAGAAACAAATACTTTTGTACTTAGTTTTTGTAGTTTTTAATACTAAGACCACCAAGCAGTCCTCTCTATGTTTAAATTTAAGCTCAGAAAAAGTCCCATTTAGGTGCAAGTAATTGCTTTACATATTTAGGATTAAGCTGAGGATTCATTACTTGGATGGTGTAAGGTCTCTTCTTAGAAATTTTTATTTTGTGTATTTCTTTTTCTCCTGTACAGCTCTTTTTAAAAAAGAAGTTTGACTCAACAGAGCCTCAGCTGAAGGTAAGCTCTTGAATCTTAATCGTTCTAATGCTTAGGGAGGTATTCCCATTTCTTGTTCATTGTGTTGGTGTTTGTGTAGACAGGTGAATGAGGGAAATATTGCCATCTGAGTTCTATGGCTTCCTTTCCTGGTGTTTCCTTTAGGTGAAACAAAACACTATCTATGTGTTTCAGGGTTAATGGACTCTGTCTATGGACTTTGAAGTAAAGCCCTAGTAAAAGCGAAATAATGACATGCTGGCTATAAGAAAACAGAGCTATTTGTATGTGAAATAATAAATAGTCCTAACATTTACGGGCTCCAAATGATGTATATAAATGATAACTGCTTAATCCTATTTCTTTTATGGGAGCTACAATACAAGCAACACTAGTTTTAATTGTTTGTGCATTCCTCACCATATTGTCATTTGACTTTGAAGTTTTTATATTAATTTGCATTTTCTTACCCTGTCCGTGGACACAGTGGACACAGCCTTTCACATAGTCCCTGAAGATGAGCATGTGCGTAAAGTCTCATACAGGATCCAGACCCAAAATATTTACATTTTTTCATGTCCATTAATTAAACCTCAAGAACTAGTAGAGGTGCTTATTCAT
This sequence comes from Galbula dea, assembly GCA_013399015.1. Lineage (NCBI taxonomy): Eukaryota > Metazoa > Chordata > Aves > Piciformes > Galbulidae > Galbula > Galbula dea. Next base: position 95,505 of record VWZX01009843.1, on the reverse strand, counting down.
CCCATTAGCTGCACTTGCCAGACAGACCCCCAGTACACCTCAGATCTGGAGGCATCTCTGTAAGTCAGTCCCTTAACAAATGGTGATGCTGAGCTGTTTTGCCAAAGGCCAAGTCTAAGACTGATACTGTTAAAGACAAGAGGTCTGTGCTATTGATGGCTTTTCAGCTGGAGCTCTGGTCATTCTGACATGTATGATTCAGTGTATCAGAAAGGCAAAGATGTGTAAGTATTAATCTTTCTGCTGGTGTTAATCAACACAGGGCAATCATCCTCTCTTGCTCTTAGCCTAACTGTTTTAAGCCTCCATCTCACATTTTGATAACCTCTTGAAGGGGACTAAGAGAGCTAAACTCTGTGACCAATTGCCTTCTGTTTCCCTTTCTATTTCCCTTTCCTTCCCTCCCCTTCCCTTCTCCAGATTTTGCATAAAAATCATAATAAACATTGCTGAGTTAAAAGCAAGTAAGAGGTCCACTTTGGAAAGTCCCCTTTTAGTGCTGAGTTGGCCTTTTTGATTTCTAGGGTGTGTTTCTAGAGCCCATACCATACCAAACAAACCAGTGTTTTCTGTTCTTAATGGATTATATGCACACTCAGTTTTCTCTAGTTTGGCTTTTAATTGCAATCTCATTTGAGTAGAACTGAAAACATGTTCCCTTTCTCTTCTAGTGTAGACACTACTGGAGCACATTTCTCAAATTCTTCTTGTGTGGTTAAGGTAAAGACTCACAGTTGTCACCTTAGACCACAGAAGACAGAGGGCAGATACCTTTACACTGCAGCAAGTTTATAACAGACTCCAGAGACTTTCTGTGGAAATGCAAAAGCAATTCTGATGGCAAGTTTAACTCTAGCTGTGTCTATGGCAGTTTTCTCCAATAAGAACACAAAGCATTGAATTTGGCCTAGAAAGGAAGAGGAACCCAGGCTTCAGAGCCTGAATTCAGGTTCTGGGAAAATCCTGGTCTGTTTCTGGTTGTATTTTGACCTTGCTTTAGGAATCCTGGTAAATTCTGAGAAGTATTTTTACACCAAAATAACAATTGCATAGTGCAGGGTGATTGGCTGAAACTAAAGGGAACAAGTTAGTCCAGATATTGGTAATCAACTTCCTTTGGTAATGTAGAGTTGAGGAAAAACTGTATAGCACTCAGCATGAATAAAGACAACCCTGTGTTTAGAGGGGTATAGGCCCAACCAAGTGTGCAAATACAGCATAGATTAACAACCAGTAAGGCAGATGGACTGGGGCAGGAAATTGGAAAAGAAAAAAAGAAAGGTACTGAAACAAGTCACAAAAAAAGGGAAAATGCTGTTCACTTTATTCAGTAGGAGTATGGTGCTTTGCTGCGGATAGTGAAGTTCAGGTGAAGGTAAATCAGAAACAATGCCAAAAGAGCAGTGAGGAAGTTAGAAGTCAGTTTAAGAAACACAGCTGTTGAGGAAAACTTACAAGAATTGAAGGCAATTTTAATCTGAGGAAGAAAAGATGCTTAATGGGGGAAGAAGACAGTGCCACCACATACTTGAAAATGTTCAAATGACTAAGGAACAAATGTGATATATTAACTAAGTAGTAATGCATTTAATGATTTTTAAATCAAGATAAAACCAACAAACTATTTAAAACCAATGAACCAACTTTTACCTATAATATCACATTATGACTCAAAAAAGACATGCATTTATAATGTCTAGGTACACATAAAATTATACATATACACACATACACACATTTAAATATTATTTTATGGGCATATGTGCATGTTTTTGTGTGTGTGTAAACAAATAAAGAATTAAAATTAGGAACAAATTTAGAAATTCTGATGTCATGCACTCTTTTTTACCAAAATGCTTTTAAGTTCATTGTATTTGTATGGTCATCTTCCCTTTGAAATAATTAAAATTTGGAAAGACTATTTACATCTTCAAAATATTTTTAAGACAAGAATTTGGCTAGGTAAAAAGTTTGTCTAACTCTGTCTATGGATTCAAATGCAGCATTAAGAAAATACTGCTTTGTGGCACAACTTTCATAAATACCTGGCATATTCCTACTGTTATTGATAAGGCTTAGTGATTGATTTATGGGAGTGGAAAGTTATGGATGAATGATGGATTAAAATATTGTTTTGCAAGCTGTTTGGCTGGACACCTGCAAGCAAGTGTGTTTAGTTCCCTCTTCTGCTGTTTGTGAGACAGGCACACTTTTTGCTTATCTGTAATATCATCTCACCTTAGAATGAAATCACGTTGATGTCTCTTTCCTGCAATACATTGGGTTTCATTTATCTTTGGGCTGTATTGGCTTTTATGGTCTGGCATGGGCCACAACACATTTGTCAAATTCTCTTACAGGAAAAGCAGATGATGCTTGAAATAATTTTGTCTCAAGGATCGTGTGTCCAACCAACTCTCCCTCAAACCTATACAAGGTGCATCCTCTTGTTTTAAGTAAGATTGATGTTTATATAAATGTGTTGAACCCACATCTTTAAATAAAATGAAGTTGATCTCAGTGGTCAATATTTTATCCAAAACTTTGGCTCAATCTTGATCTATCAAAAAGATGCACTACAACTAGGGTTACTTTATCAGGAGCAAACCAAAGGGCTGCTTTAGCTGTCACCTAAATTAAAGACAACCTGTCTTTGATAAGAAATGGTAGAAGGAGACCAGGATATTACTGTATGAACCAGACGGTATCCGGCTTCTTGCTTTCTGGCTTATGTACCATCAACATAAAAGATTGCCAGTGATCTTTCAACATACACGATGTTTATTATCATCAGAGAGGGGTAACTTTCATGTAGGATGTCTACATGCAGTCTGGATTTAACTTGTATATTTTCTGCTTTGAGAGGTATACTAGCACTTATCAATGAAGGTCTCAAATCTTCTGAAGAAATGGGATTTGGACAGTGTAGTGTTTTGAATTATTGGGATGGAATGGCCACCTACTGTTCCACAGAATAAAATCAGTTGGCAGGACCTTGGTTTTTATGACAAAGAAGAATCATAAAAAGAAATTGCTGAAAAAAGATGGATGTGTGGAGAAAGAAACAGTGAGTACAGTCCTAATCAAATTAACCGCAAAGCAAATCCAGCCATTAAGAATACTAGGTAGAGAATGAACATGTATTTAAACTTAGTATTCTGTTTCACTCTCATAAGAGAGACAACACATAACATTATAAATGTATAACATTTACAGAATCACAGAATTATCAAGGTTGGAAGAGACTTCTAAGATCATCTAGTCCAACCATCAACCTATCACTGCCAGCCATTATGCCATGTCCTTAAGACTAAAGTACCCTAAATACCTCATCTATGAGCTTTTAAATACCTGTTTTAAATTATCTGCTTTTTTCTGACACATTGCAAATAATGTCAGAGGTAGTATGTGTATTTACTGAGACTTAAGATACAATCTTGAGGGTCTGGAATACCTCAAAATTTTGCATGTCTGAAAATTCCATTTTGAAACAAACAAAAAAAAGAAACCACCAAAGCTATACCATGATTTATTTATATTACCTTTATTTGAATAAAAGTTAAAGTGTTTGTTCATGTATATCCACATACATATATACATATATATGCAAGAAAACATGAATGCACATGCATACACAAAAAATCTCTGTCAATGTATAGCTTAATGTTTGATTTGCACAGTAACATCCACAAAGTCTCTTTCAAATCACTGTCCATTCTCATTTTAAGAGTGCTCATGTAATTAATTTTACACTTTTCATTTTTCTTCCTAAAAGTGAAGAAAATATTTCTTTAGTATTCCAGTTGCAGTTTCTTTATTATTTTCATTTCTCACCTAGCCTTTTGCGTCATAATTTTATGTAAGAACCTTCTCCATGCTTTGGAGATAGCTGCAGTTGGACACCTCAGATACTCTAAGCTTGTAGGATGCTGGTTGCCATCCAAGCTGCCAAAGAGAAAACAATTTCACTCTCTTAATGGTCTGTATGTTTTTTTATATCCCTGCTCTGCTATACATTTGTCTCTGCCTGTTCCCACAAGTCAAATAGAGTGTACAAACTTGCAACATACAGCACTATCTTGTTTTTACCTAATTTTTCTATTGTGCACTGACATTCTCAAAATGGACTTCAAGATGTTATAGAACATGGTCTGTGTGGGAATTATGAAGTCAGCTACTGAAATTCTTCAGTTCATGGTGTGCCTCTTCTCACAAGTAGATATATTTTGTCACAGGTAAATGAGTAGTAATTAAGGATATACTTTTCAAATAGATTGCAAATATTTGATTACTTAAACACTAATACAGGTGAGAAGCTCTTTACTCATGTTTGATGCAGTCAACTGGTATTCCTCCCTCTTCTTTGGTAGATCAGTTGCATAGGAATTCTGGGCTGGTAACAAATCAGCAAGATTGTTCATTAATAGGCATACGACAGCTGTCTTCACCAGCTTTTGCAGTATTATGTTAGAGAAACAGTTTCAACTACATGGCTCTGGAAAATTGAGGTATTAAAAACAGATGCTGACCACAATAAACAGAATGACCACATGTTCTGGTCCGGTTAACAGACACAAGGGAGATTTGAGGTTTATTTCCAACAGCAAAATTAAGACACAAACAAGGTTAGATGACGCAAATCAATCAGGTTTTGTTGAAACAAAAGTGTTGAAGTGATAGGACAGAGGGATGAAGGAAAAGAGGAGAAAATTAAGCAAGTGATAGAGAATAAAGCAACAGGAGTATAGTTACACCACCATGAATCAGATCCCACAGTGTCCCGAGGGTTTGAAGTCCTCAGGTCCTTCAATGGCGGTTGGTGATCACCATCAGGGGGCCATTTTTCCACAGTTTTTATAGGGAATTTACAGGATGCTTCCCTGATCATTCCCAAGGCAACAGGACATTTTGGTCTTTTCTTGTGTATAAATCTTTCATGTGAATCCCACCCATCTAGGCCTTATTTCTCTCGCAGTTGTCACATGAATAGTCAGGCCCAATCGACACACACTGCGTACACAGCATCCATCTGGGATGTGTCAGAATGTATCCAGTGTCTAGTTGGAGTGTCCACTATCACCTTGGAATGTCCCTGCACTATCTTCGCTCCCCTCTCCCATGACCATCTCGCTTCAGTTCAGTTTAATTTCAAACAATGCCTCAATTAGGCAACAGTTTTATTTCTGATAAATCTTTACAGCAGGAAGCTTTGAGACATATCTTAAGAAAAGTATATTCTCTCACAGCCCAGTTTGCTTTGTTTTCACCTGAAGGACGTTAAGCGCCCACATCTTCAGATGGCCTAAATCTGGGACTTCAGATCTCTTCTACCAATGCAATTAAGAAACTAAAGTCTTGCAGTCAGGGGAACTCATGTGTTTAAGTCAGCTTCTGAAGCCACTGGAGTTGGTGTTTCTGTGAAGGCCAGTAGTATGTCAATAGTAGATGAGAGGCAACACTGATTTTTGTGAATTAGATATTCTCCTGCTACTTTTTATGGAGGGTAATGCAAGGTGGCAGTCGGGTTACAGGTTTTTTTTAAGCTGTAGTGGGTTTGGGTTCATTTTTGTCTTCAGAATCAGCAACATAAGAAATAATAACAATAAAACTCAGTGTGTGATAGAACTGTCATTGCTACTGTCAGTAAACCTGGACATTAAGCACAGAGGTAAGCTAAAAGGAGGTTTAGATGTTAGTATTAAATGTGTGAACTAAGATTAGAACTGTTTTTCAAATATACATTCTTGTGTGCACAAACCTACTCAGTTTGGCCAATGAGTCCTATTGTGGTCAGAAAACAGTTAGAAGCAGTATCAATGCTGCTTTATCAGATCTCGTCCCAATCAGCTCATTTGTTATTAGTCTGGCAAAAATTTTGAACTCCTCTGGGACAAAGAATGTAATAATATTTGCTAAAGTATTGGTGTATCTTTGAACAACCACTAAAGAATTTAAGGGAAAAAAAAAGGAAAAATGATGTAACAGTTGAAACTTTGCATTAAATATGTAATTTCTCTTTAAATTTACCTTCTGTTCCTTGTTTACAAGTGTTAGAAATCAGTATAGAAAGAAAATATGTATTTAAAAGACTTATTGAAAAGAAATGCATACTTAAAAGAAGACATGTCTCTGATTATTGGTGTTAGATTACAACAAAACATTAAAAGCAAAATAAGTCTTTCAAACACCTACAGGTGACAAGAAATTCTCGTGAGAAGAATTTAATTAAGGAGATCCATCTGACTTATTTGGATGATAGACCCTCATAGTCAGCATATATTTTCCACACAGTTGAATGCAAGGCCAAAAAATTGGAGAGTGGTATGTGGGATTTCAACAGGGACTGCCAAAACCTGGAAGTTAATTAACCTCAAAAAGGGCTGAGGTATTCAAAACCCATCTGGACGCATTTCTGTGTGACCTGGTCTAGGGAATCCTGCTCTCGCGGGGGGGCTGAACTAGATGATCTTTCGAGGTCCCTTCCAATGTCCTAACATTCTGTGATTCTGTGATGGTGGGTAATCTGTATGAACAAGCATTCACAGAGTGATGTTGTAGTCAAGAACGCAAATACGGTCTTTATTGATCTTTTAGGCATAAGGAAGAGGAATTAGGACTATAAAATAAGAGTAGCACCAGAGTATTGTGTTTAGTCCTTCAGTTCACATTCATGATGGATTTTTGAAAATCTGAGTGGGTGCAAGAGTTCCAGAAATTATTTGAGGCTGGGAAAAATCTGCCTTACAGTGAGAAAATTTTAAGAAGCTGAATCTACTTACTTCATCCAGAAACATTAAAAGATGATGTAATTATAACATGCAAGTACCTACATGGCAAAGAGATTTCTGATACGAAACAGTCTTAAATCAGTAAACAGCAGAATGCAAGCCAACACTTGGAAGCTGAAGCTAACCAGATTTAGACACGTAATAAGGGGAAGGTTTAGGATTCTTTTAGGGAGGAGAGGAGTGTGTTGGGTTTGGGGTTTTTTTTATTTTTTGGGGGGGGTTGTTCTTCTAGCTTTTTTGTGGGTTGGTTTGGGGTTTTTTTGTTTTGTTTTGTTTTTTGCAGAGGTGATAATTAACTATTATAATAACTTATCTTAGGGGCATGTGAAACTCTCCAGTCTTTAAATCAAGATTTCTATCTTTTAAAATAAGATACAGTATAGCTCATGCAGAAATTCTAGGCTCACGCAGAAATAGCTGAGTGAGGTTCTCGGTGATGATCTTGGAGACCTTTTCTGACCTTGCTAGAAATATTGTCTACATGTATCAACATATATGCTCCTATACAGTACTAATTTCTAAAAAGCCTATTGTTGCTTTCTCTCTGTAGGGTACAAATACATACCTTAGAGCATTTATGAAAGCATTGGTCCTTGGGTCACATTCTTAAAAAATGCTATGCTTAATTTGAAGCTCTTCAGTTATTTTGTTTGAAAAGAATTGCCAAAGTCAAGTTAATGTAGTTAACCCAGGCTTAGTTAATTTAGGATGAGCCTTAGGTGTCCGTTCTTGGAGTTACCTGTGAACACATGAGGAACAACCTGGATGAGGGAACAGAGAGCACTGCCAGCAAGTTTGCTAGTGACACTAAACTGGGTGGAGTGGCTGAGACACTGGAGGGATGTACTGCCATTCAGTGAGACTTAGAGAGGCTGGAGAGTTGGGCAGGGAGAAATTCAATGAAATTCAACAAGGCCAAGAGTTGAGTTTTGCACCTTGGAAGGAACAACCACATGGATCATTATAGGTTGGGGACTGACCCGTTGGAGAGAATTGAAAGAGAAAGGGATCTGCGGGTCCTGGTAGGTGGAAGGATAAGGATTAGCATAAGCCAGCAATGTGCTCTTGTGGCCAGAAGGGCCAATGGGATTGTGGAGTGTATTAGAAGGGGTGTGGTTAGTAGGTCAATAGAGGTTCTTCTCCCCCTTTACTCTACCCTGGTGAGGCTGCATCTGGAATCTTGTTTCCAGTTCTGGGTCCCTCAGTTCAAGAAGTATATGGAACTGCTGGAAAGAGTCCAGCACAGAGCCACCAAGATGATGAAGGAGGTGGAACATTTTCTTTATGGGGAAAGGCTGAGAGAGCTGGGTGTCTTGAGCTTGGAGAAGAGGAGACTAAGGGGTGACCTCATCTATGCTTTTAAATATGTGAAGGGTGTGTGTCAGGAGGATAGGGTCAGGCTCTTCTCAGTAAAGCCCAGTGACAAGTCAAGAAGCAATGATTATAAGCTGAAGCATAGGAGGTTCCATGTGAATACACGAAGAAATTTTACCCAGTGAATGTGCTGGAGCACTGGGACGGACAACCTAGAAAGGTTGTGGAGTCTCCTTCTATGGACATATTCAAGACCCGTCTGGATGTGTTTCTGTGTGACCTGGTCTAGGGAATCCTGTTGTGGCAGGAGGGTTGGACTAGATGGCCTTTTGAGCTCCCTTTCAACTTCTAACATTCTGTGGTTCTGTGATTCTGTGGTTCTGTGATTCTGTGATTCCGTGAACCAAAGGACTCTTATTGCCGTGGTTATACGGCAGAACTAAGGAGAAGTGGCTAAGGTGTTCTTGTGTAGCAATAATAGCAGCCATTTTGTTTATTTTGAAGGGTTTCCTCACTTTTCTTGTGATATAACTCCTCAGAGAATTATAGTCTCACTGATTAGTACCTGAGAGGTGACTTGAAGTCTAGAGAAGTAAAAAGCACAGAGACCATAAGAACTGATGCAGGACAACACCTCACTTTGACTACTTGTTTATGAGAACCTGTGTAAATGGGAAGAGAAATCTTGTCACATCAGGCAACGAGGTAATAAGACAACAATCTCTTTCACAGAATACATTTATGTGTAGAGTTGAGAGGTCTTAGCGTTGGCTGGAGAGATGGTATTGCTCATTATTTAGAGAAAGATGCTGATACAGACATTCTCCAGGACTTGAAGCCCTTTTGATCCTGTAGGCAAATGTGAGAGAAGAAGAAGGGAAGTATAAAGGTTTTCTCTAAGGTAGGCTATGTGTTTATGCTATCTTCCTTGACCTCTATATTTCATTGTCAACGTGTCAGCACCTACTGCCAAGCTCACAAAGAGCACAGATTTTTTTGTAATCTAGCAAGAGAGGCTTATGCCTGATCCTTTGTGGCTAACTTTACACTTCCAGCTAGGAGAACAAATACTGCATTTATTTGAAAACATGGCTCTAGGCGCCAGTGCTGTGAGAACACTGTTTTAGTTGGGTTTTTTCTTGTTGATTTGTACATGTGTGTTTTTGTACACCTACAGGCCTCAAAAGTTGTTTCAATGGCATTCGTGCTATCTTGTAACTCCCAACAGTTTTGGTCTATCAGCCTTGGATGATGCTCAAGAGCAGTAGGCTCATGATGAAACCCTCAGAAAGAAATCCAGTAGGAAACAGGACAGGACCTTGATCCAGGTTGTAATGGTGCTGGCACTATTGATGGCATCTACTTTCAGGACAAGAACAACTGGATTATGTGGAGTTCAGGTCAAAAAAAAAAAGGGCAGTCTCTTAAGTTTTGGTTATTGGACTGTATTATAAGTGTTCTTTCTCCTTTCCCAGTTTTATGCCATTGTTACATCTGGATTTTAGCTACTAGTTTAGGCAAGTTTGTTATTGATTAAGTCAGAAATTTCTTGTGATGCAGGAAGCCAATGACAAGATAACAGCAAAAGTAATTTCTATAGTTCTTATGTTTTTATATGCTACACAGCTGCCATAATTGAAGCTGTTATTTTAATTGAAATTATTTATTTTAAGTTTATTTGAAATGGAGGAAATCACTGTTACTCATTGTATTACTGGAATTTGAGTTATACTTCTTCATAATTGCTTGTATATATGATAACACGTGACCTGTGTAGTTTATTTCTGAGGAAACATTTCACTGAAATTCAGGAAATAAGTGACAGTATAACAAGCCTCCTGCTCATTGAGCCTTAAGAAAAAAGAAGTAATGAAAGGCAACTTCTGTGTTACTAGCATTTATCATAGGAAAATGGGGAGAATCTTGGGGTTATATATTAACTTATCTTAGAATGGTTGATGGTTTTGAGGGGAGATTGGGGGACATAGGTATTGGCTTTAAGACTGATGAAATAGTTCAATTACTGCAGCTGGAATTCAAATAGAAAGGCCTTTTACTGCTTTTAGGCTGGTAAATGGGAGAGTGAAGTTATTGAACCAAGAGTAATTTCAAATACTGAATGATGCAACCCTGCTCTGGCAGGGGCTTGGACTAGATGATCTTTCGAGGTCCCTTCCAACCCTTAACATCCTGTGATTCTGTGTTTCTTGTGGCTTGCCATTGCAGCCTCTCAGGGTTTTGTGAAGCAGATGAACAGAAAGACATGCATAGAGCAAGCTTTCCTGTGGGTGCCAGGCTGTGCATGTGGACATGCTTGCCTTCTCTTCCTCTGCAGCATGATGCAACAGGGTGGGAGCAGGTCAACATTTAACCATATTCCCCCACTGAGTTTTTACTGTTCACTCTGCTGAGCTTGATGAAAAACATGTTGTCTCATGCTGTTTCACAGTAGCTGTTGCCTCTACAGTAATTGGATTCATGTTATTTGCTAAGTATGTATCAGGCCCTGATGGCTCACAACTGCTGGGATCTTTCCTGACCTCCTCTCTGCTCTGCTTTGCCTTCCCTCCCTTCCAGCCTCCAAAGCTGAAAAAGGAGCCAGCAAGTGGTACATGAACCCAGCCTGAGCAATCGGTTCTTAGTTAATGTAGCTGCTTCCTCTGCTACAGTTCTGCAGGAAGGAAATATTATCCTTATGCTGTGGCAGCAGGACACCTTAGCTGGCAGGGTCTACTCTTCTATTTTTCACTAACTCAACACCATGATACTGCTTCAGGTGCCAGTGGAGCAACTAGTATCCTTGATGCATGCAGTGAGACTTCTTGCACAACAAGGTGCTGCTCTGCAGGAGGAAGTGAGAAAGGATCTGTTTCCTGGTGGATTTATTTTTAAAGATGCTGGAAACCTGCTGCCTTCCTGCTCTACTGCACTGACCACCAACCAGTATATGCACTACAAACAAAATTTATCTAATGTTTAAACACGCTTTGGCATGGAAATTATATAACAATTCACCAACCCTGCTGCTATTTCTGCCCAAGTCGTCTTCTGTTTCTTTCAGTGATGTGGTGTCAGCCTCTAGAGACTGTGGTCAAGAGTATATTCCTAACCTGGCAGATGCTGCCATAGCTGAAGGTGTTCCCATATGGGAAGCTCTGAGGCAGTGTGCAGTGGCGAGAGAAAACTGATGTACCTGTGGCAAAGATACAAGGCCATTTCTTACAGTATGACGCCAGAGAATTACAGCTTCACTTTGGAGTCAATGTTCAAACTGTGGGTACTACAGAGCTGAGCCCCTTTTCTCCTGATTCAGTCATAGAAGCCTCAAAGCGAGGGAAGTAACCTGTGATTTTCCACATTCTCTCCTGCTAGAGGACAGACTCAATTTTTCTGTGATTTCTCCTTTTGGGTGCTAGCACTGCTCCACCTTCTGGTGGGAATCCAAGTCTACGCAGTTTACTCAGGCCACCCTCTCAATCACGGTTTATATTTCCATTTCAGGTACTCTTGCTAACCATTGAAATTGCCCACAGAAGGTGGGAAGAAAGGAGGAAGTGAGAAAGCTGAGTTATGTTTGCCCTATAAATACCCATGTTGAGACTGCTCTGTGGAAGATTGATACCAACTCAAGTATGTTGGAGCACATCCCTTTAACGCTTCAGAGTGTGGAGGCTAACCAAATTCCCCTTTGAGCACAGCCCTCTTTCTCCTGTGAGAAGACAGGAACACCTGCAGACTGGAGGGGCTGAGTTTTTAGGAGTAGTCATAGACCAGCCAGCTGGGTCAAGTTACTCATCAGTGAGGAACTGACCCCATATATGTGCTGTGTGTCAGCTAGCAGTTCTGTGCTTCTCTATCTGTGCAGACTACAGACTACATGATGGGCTTGGAGCAATGTTTACCCAGCCTGTAGGAGCCACTTTCTTTGCATCTGCAGATGTTTGTGCACAAGAAAAACACTCAGAAAAACTGTAGGCTCATGGCCGACAATCAACAAAGCCATCAATAAAGGGTTGAGGCTGGTGAGGAAACACCTTTGCAGCCTTCTGAAGATAGGCTCTGTTACCTGGGCTCAAAGCAGCCTCCAAATCATTGGAGGCTTTTACTGCTGTTTAAATCACTTTCAAAATTAATGTAGTAGAGGAAATCAGGCTATTACTGCTACTAGATGTTTCAAAAACTTCTCTATTTTTGTGTTTTCTTTATCTGAGATGTGTGCAACAGCAGAGGGAAGTCTTCGTTCTGCCTGGTGCTTTTCACGTCTGACAGCACTTGTTTGTAGCTGTAACCTAAACTTTCAACTGTTTTCCAAACACAGCTGTCTAAATTAGTCGAACTCAAGGTGAGGTATTTGAGGTGAAAAGGAGAGGACCAATTTATCTCCAAATTCCAGAAAGATCAAGATCCCAAGTTCAACCGTTATCCTAGAATGCTGCTGGTGCTTTGTAGTGCACTACACTGTTTCATGACTAGTGCTGCAAATTCAGAGTTATGATCAAGTAGAATTTACAGTCGTAACAAGACCAAACCCTTGCCAAACACTGAGGCCAAAGAAAGTTCCTAAGCAAAGCCATATAGGTAGCCCAGCCAATTCCAGCCACTGAAACTTAGTGCTCAGTTTGGTGTCTTAATGTTTTGTTGGGTTTGGTTTGTTTGTTTGTTTGGGGATTTTTTATTTGTCTGTTTGTGATATTTACTTAAAAATTTCACTTCACAGTTCAAAGCAGCTCCGTAATACTCTGTGATAAAAACTCAAAGCTTTGAAATGGTGCAGTGACACTTCTATAAAGGTTTCTGGGTTTGATTGGCAACATGCGCATCCTTAGTGTGATCATGAGTGGTCTGGTTCAATATAGCTATATATCTGGGTGAAATGCATGTTTTTGTTTCCTATTCACACCCAAGCTCACTACCTCTCGAGATTTTTTTCACTGTAAAAATGACTGTGCTCAAAATGAAAGTAGATGTCTCTTACATAATGCTCACGGGCTCCAGTTTGTTTCTTATAAGCAGTAGTCACTTCTGTGATGGTTTAGACCTGGCTGTCTGCCAAATACCCAAACCCACAGTATAAGCTTTCTTCCCCTCCACCCTTCCTTCTCAGAGTAATGAAAAAAACCACTATAGGACAATTAGAGAGTCCAAAATAATTAAATTATATTAGAGATTAATACATATATCTAAGTATTACCATATACAAAGTGAAGGGAGCCCCCAAAACACCCCCCTGGGAGGGGAAGGGAAAGGGAAAGGGAGAAGGGAAGGGAAAAGAAAGGACAAGGGAAAAAAGAAAAACAGAGAAGAGAGACCGAAACAGATATGCGAGTTAAAGAAAATAAATCTCACTACTAGTGTTGTTGAAGTGCAGGAACCGCTGCTCCCAAGGCCTACAAGGCCTCACTCCCCCACATGGGCAGGACCGACACCAGAGAAGCTGCGTCTCTGAGTCCACCGGAGGGAAGAGAGCGAGCAGGCTTCTGGTCTCCTTATTTATACTGTTGGTCACGTGGAATTGCATGGAATACTGGGACCTTCTGACCACTTCCCTGGTTACGAGCTGGTTACAAGCTGGCTACCAGGGAAGTGGCCTGGGCAAAACCACTGCAACTTCCAATTTTCAAATGTTAACAAAACTGCTAATGATACATTGGAGATAAGGTAATGTTGAACTGTTTTCTTTGCTACGGTTCAGTCCCACGATCTTGTTCTGTATTTTAGTAGAGTTTGTGGAGAATCATGTTTGTCATCATGACAGAATTACAGGAAATAAAAAAGTATAGAGAGATTGAGTAGCTAGATGTCTTTAGATTTTCAAATTTCTAAATATCTTTTTATAAAAAAATCTGTTTCTGATTGTTTCAGAACTTAAACTGAAGGCACTCGTATTTGAACTAATGCAAGTGCCAACTTGGCAAAATACAGAATGATATAAATCTGTAGAGACGACCTAAGCAATACAACTTAAATGAAAACATATTCTTTTTTTTTGTCTTTTTTTTTTCTCAATAGATATTTTCTATCCTTAAGGATGTACAACATTTGATTAAATAAATTTTGTAGGAATTAGCAAAAAGAGCAAGGAATCTTTCCAACTCTAGATGCCAAAGTGCTTAGTGATGTCATTTGAAGTCTTTATGTTGACTTCAATAGATTTGGAGAAATATCATAATGTTCATTCATGGGCTATACATGGGTGCTTTCAAAAGATTCTGTAGAGCTATGTAAATCTTTCTGCTACTAATTACCTTGTTCCTCTTTCCTTGTCATACCTTTTTTTCTTGTTCTCCAAAACTACAGTTTTGTAGAAATAACACTTTTGGTATTGGAATGAAACTAAAAGAAGTATTTGGGAGTGGAGAGTTGGTGTGGGAGTAAAGTCAATCAGGAAGAGCAAAATGTTTCCTTGATACTTCCATGATAAAAGTTTTTAGGTTTGATGGAAGGTTTTGTTATGGGTTTTATAACTTTGAAGACAGTGAGACTAGATTTGCCAAATTTAATTTTTTATTTCCTAGAATTTAACAAAATGCTCATTAGGTAAAGAATGTTTTTGTCAGCTTTTCATTCTAAGGAAAACTTTTTTTTTTTTACTTTTAGTTTTTAGTTTGGATCAAGGTGATCTTTGATTTTATGCTCTTTTTTCTTTGGACTGAATTGGAAAAAAAAAAGCTCTTCATAGATCACTATTTTTTTAATATCCTTTGAGCAAAGTAAAATGTTCATTTTCACAAAAAAAACCCTTATTAAAAACAGCTTGGTTCTTAATGAGCATGAACATGACCTTTGTACCAGGGAAGGTTATATAGCAGATTATCCCGAGTGCAATCATATGGCATGTAACAGGACAACCAGGTGATCAGGTCCAGATAGCATGGGTTCATGAAAGGCAGGTCATGCCCGATTAACCTGATCTACTTCTATGATCAGTTAACACACCTAGTGGATGAGAGAAAGGCTGTGGATGTTGTCTACTTAGACTTCACTGAAGCCTTTGACACTGTCTCCCACAGCATTCTCTTGGTGCAGCTGGGATCTCATGGCTTAGGCATGTGGTAAGAAACTGGCTGGCCACACCTCAAACACTATGTTCAGTTTTGGACCCCTGGACCTCTCACTACAAGAAAGACATTGAGTTACTGGAGCATATCCAAAGAAAGGCAACAAAGCTGGTGAAGGGCCTAGAGCATAAGACTTATGAGAAGCAGCTGAGGGAACTGGGGTTATTTAGTCTGGAGAAGAGAAGGCTTTGGGGAGATCATATCGCTCTCTACAACTACCCTGGAAGGAGGTTGTAGTTAGGAGGGCATTAGTCTTTTCTCCTAAGTAATTTCTTAAGTAATTTTTCTCCTAAGTATTTTTCCTAAGTAATAGGAAAGAGGAAATGTCCACAAGGTGTTCCAGGGGAGGTTTAGACTGGATACTAGAAAAAATTTCTTCACTGAAAGAGTGGTTAAGCATTGGAACAGGTTTTCCAGAGAAGTGGTGGAGTCACCATCCCTGGAGGAGTTCATAAAACATGTAGATATAGCACCTCAGGACATGGTTTAGTGGTCATGGTGGTGTCGGGTCAATAGTTTGGCTCAATAATTTTAGAGGTCTTTTCCAAACTTAATGATTCTATGATTCTATGCATTCAGTTTTTAAAATGAAGAGATTATTTTCAAAATACTTCAGTCTAGGAGCAAATTATTTTGACAGACAAGTAAATAGGTTCTTGGAAGTTTATGAGAGTTTATGAGAGCCTCATGGGGTTTATGTCTGGATTGCTACATCCAGACAGTTTCTCTTCTTGGCTAAACCATATATCCCATCCTGTGCCATGATATTCCCTCTTAGAAAGGAAAGCTATATTGCCTCAAAGGGGACGGAATCTGTCTGCAGAGTGTAGGTTATAGAAAGTAACACTGATCTGTAGCAGATTCACAAGACTATGGCATTGTGCTGGAGTTTTTCACCAAACCAGCTAAACAAAAATGAAGACGCATTTTTCTCCTTAAAATATTTTAGATAGAAGCCCTCTTTTGTTTTCAGAGTGGTTGTTTATATTCATTGCTGCTTCCATGGGAATGCTCGAGCAATCTGTTTCACATTCCATGAAAGCTGATCTTCTTCTAGGAGTGTTTTTGATCTTCCTACTGTTTTTTTATGAAAGTCTTTTTGACTCTATTGAGTAGGGAAGCAGAAATACCATATGGCCAGTTAACATCAGGAATAACTGAAGAAGAGTGGAGAACAGGGTGAAATGAGTAGCTTGCAGATAAGGCAGCAAGTGAATCTCATCTTTAAACAGTTCATGATGATTAAAGTATTTATTAAAATTGAAGTTGCCTTGACTGTCCTTTTCATGGAAGAAAACAAAAGGTTTAGTAACTAGATAAATTACTGTCTGCAAGGAAGTACCTACCTTCTACACCAACTTCATTGTGTTCAGAAAAGATGCTAGGTTTGTTCAAAAACCAGATTTGGTATTTTATTTTCAAGTGCAACCGAGGCACAAAGGTTAAGAAAACCTTTCTCTCTCCCTGTATATTACATGAGATTTGACATGCGTGGGTTTTACAGGCACAGTTTAAGGATATCGAGTTTGCCAGTTCTGAGAGAGGACTTTTACATCATGGTGTCCAAAAAGAAGTCAAACATAGCAAGCATATTTTGCTCCTCTCAGAAAAATAGTACTTGAGGTGTTATGATGCTTTTAACATTTTTTTCCCATCAGGAATTAGAAGGCAACAAAATAGGACTGGCTATATCCTGCTGGGAACTTTTCGGTTTTAGCTGTCTAAAAATGACCATTTATTTATTTATTCAACTATTTATTTATTGATTTATGTTTGATTGCAAAGGAATTTTAGGAAAAGGTTATTTATTTTAGCTGAAATGTCTTTTAACACCCAGTTAGTCATAAGTCTAATTCTTTGATCTTTAAATTTGCAGATGGATTTATTTTGCTCAGAATATCTTTGAAGCTATATGGTTTTTTGTATCATTTTACTGTTAATTTTCTAAATTATTCAAAATACTGCTGACTATATGAACGGGCCATCTTTAGCTCAGTGTTACAGGTAATGTAAACTTCTAAACAGTGTAAAATAATTTCACATGAAACAACAATGCTGACTGTGCCATCTTTACTTAGGAGGAAAATTAAAAAGAAAAAACAGTTCTGTAATGACTATTTTTGTGTGGCTTTCTGGAGGCCCAAAAGCTAAAAATATGATAACTGAATACTGTATATCTCAGAAGCAGAGATGGCACTTACTACCAATTCCCTGAGAAGCTATATACCAGCGAAGCTAAAGGACTGAGTTTGGCTGTAGATTTCTCTTCTCTCAGACAATAATTTTCCCAGCAGAAGAATCCTTTTTGTGCAAAATATCAGTTGACTTTTAGGTAGAAACATAAATTACAATACTTTTTTGTTCCAGCTTGTGTGGACTGAGAAGTAGGAGGTGGTAGAAAGGTCCTCTTGGTGTATCTAGGTTTTGAAGGGCTTACTCTGGCTTTGGGAATGAATGGAAGCCCAGAACCCTCTAGCTGCTTTGCATACTGTGATTAGAATTACGTAGGAGAGGATCATCTCTTCAGCATGAAGGATGGAGATGAAGGCAAGCATGTTTTCAGTTTTTCTTCCAACTTATTTTTGTTAACCAAATCAATCCCTATCTTCATTTTTTAAAAATGTAGATATATTTATGATTTTTTTTTCTGTTAAAAAAAGCTGTATTCCATCAGGGAAGATATCTAGAAATGTGCCTAGCTCTATTTATAGAATGATTGAATCCTCTAAGATATATTTCAAATAAACCTAGTCTGAAGGTGAGAAGTTCTCAGCTCATTCCTGAGCATTTGCCATTCTTCAATAACATTCATAAAATTCCCGCTTTGATTAATAAATGAAGTAGTGTATAAGGTAGTTCCTGAGAGGCTGAAACAAATGCATGCATTTAATTCTGGTAATAGTTTCTATTCCTTAGAATTTTCTTTGATGTATATTGTTTTTTTTAAATTATCCATCATATAGGTAAACAAATCCCACATTCTGTGTATTTTCCTTTTACTTCAAACTGATATTAGATTTCAAGCAATTTTATACATGTAAGTATATTTATACAAACATATGCATGTGTATGCTTGTATGTATATGTGTGTGTGTTTTGACTAAAATATTAAGCTCATAGAAAACAGTGACAAGATCTTAGCTTGAATGCGAGATCCCAGAACAGTAAACCAGTTTTTTCTGTGCATTTCTTGCAATAACTCTGTGTATGAGAGGTTGATTGTGCTGAGAAAACACATTGTGCTTCCAGCTTTACTAGGCTTACATAAAATGTGAGCGAAAAGGGATTTTTAAAGTTAAGAAAGCCATTTTGCCTGTATCTTATCAAAGTAAAGGAAATGGTAACATCCAAAGAAACATGTACAAATGTTTCCACACAGCATTTCTATCAATAGTCATGCAATAAAATAACTCTTCCACAGCAGCATTTGCTTTCCATGCCTACATATTACACTTCAAGGCAAAAGATTTATAATCCCACAGGTATGTTTTTAGCTAAGTGTTTTTATGGTTTATAGCCTAATATTCTGAATTAAACTTGGATAACCATGTTTTCTTCTCTTTGAATATTCTTTGCCTGAATATTGCTTGCTCTTCAGCATTACAGGCTCAATACTCACCTTCTTCAGTTCAGGCATTTTCAGATCTAGCACTTGGCACAGGTTCAAAGCAAATCAGAATAACTGCAAAGCTGCTTTATCTTGTGCTAGTTGGAAGGGCTCCTGCAGCACAGCTTGTACAATGTCAGCTTGTCGCTGTGCAGCACTTCCTGCCATGGCTCCCCTTGATTTGGAATCTTCTTTAGCACTGAGGCAGGGAGAGCTCTGTGCTAAACAGCATGGCAACTGCCCATTCAGACAACTCTAAATCCATGCAGCACCACCAAGGTGCCTCAAAAGGATGCTAGTGTCAGGTATTGACCTGCCACTGGGTTTTCCATGCTGCGCTCTGCAGTAATTCTCTCCTGATGAAAGATGCCATTAAGTGTAACTGCTTGTGACAGTCAAGAAATTTGTACTCTTATCTTAACATTGTGGAATCGCAGTTTTTATTTACACTCTACTGCAACAAGTTAATGCTGCTGCTAATCTTTTAATGAAGCATCAAGGTTCATAATTCTCTCTGTATCCTCAGTGAACAAAGAAACTGAATAAGGTATAGATCAAATCTTACAGTTGTCTCTTTTTAAATGCTGTACTCTCCTGAACAAAATAAAAAGTAATATTGATGTTATACTGTTTTTATTCTGGTTAATTTCATTTTTGTTTGCATCTTTTTGAAAATCTAGTTCAATAAAATGTTGACTGAAGTCTTCTGAGTGGGCAGTATTACTGTAATACCCCGCATGAACTCAATAGCTACCAGACTATCTGGTTGACCTGCGTCTCTGAAAACAGGCACATTTTGTTATAGATTTCACAGAATCAAAGAACCACAGAATGTTAGGAGTTGGAAAGAACCTCAAAAGATCATCTGGTCCAACACCCCTGCCACAGCAGGATTCCCTACACCAGGTCACACAGAAGTGCATCCAGATGGGTTTTGAATATCTCAATAGAAGAAGACCTCACAACCTCTCTAGGCAGTCTGTTTCAGTGGTCCAGCACACTCACTGGGCAAAATTTCTACATGTATTCACATAGAACAACCTATGTTGCAGCTTACAAGCACTGCCTCTTGACTTGTCACTGGGCTTTACTAAGAAGAGCCTGACCCCATTCCCCTGACACACACCCTTCACATATTTAAAAGCATAAATGAGGTCACCCCTTAGTCTCCTCTTCTCCAAGCTCAAGACACCCAGCTCTCTCAGCCTTTCCCCATAAAGAAAATGTTCCACCTCCTTCATCATCTTGGTGGCTCTGTGCTGGACTCTTTCCAGCAGTTCCCTATCCTTCTTCAACTGAGGGACCCAGAACTGGAAACAAGATTCCAGAGGTAGCCTCACCAGGGTAGAGTAAAGGGGGAGAAGAACCTCTATTGACCTACTAACCACATCCCTCCTAATTCACTCCAGAATCCCATTGGCCCTTCTGGCCACAAAAGCACAGTGGTGGCTTGTGGTCATTCTTCCATCTACCAAGAACCCCAGGTTCCTTTCTCTTTCTCTTCTCTCCAACAGGTCAGTCTCCAAACTATACTGATCCATGCGGTTGGTCTTTCCCAGACGCAAGACTCGACACTTGCCCTTGTTGAATTTCATTGAATTTCTCCCTGCCCAACTCTCCAGCCTCTCTAAGTCACACTGAATGGCAGCACAACCCTT
>VWZX01009843.1:58719-72543 GCA_013399015.1 Galbula dea | reverse complement strand
CACAGCCACTGCTCTACCATCATCTATCCACCTGGTTATGTCTTCATCAAAGGCAATTAAGTTGGTCAAACATGACTTCCCCTTGGGAAACCCATGCTGACTGCTCCCAATGACCCCCTTATCCCTCATATGCCCAGAGACAGAGAGTTGAGGATAAAGTGTTCCATCACCTTTCCAGGGATGGAGGTGAGGCTGACCAGCCTGTAGTTACCCGGGTCCTCCCTCTTGCCCTTTTTGAAGTCTGGAGTGACATTTGCCTTGCTCCAATCCCCAGGCACCTCTACTGTCTCTCAGGACTTACCAAAGATGATGGAGAGTGGCCTGGAAAAGACTTCTGTCTGTTCCCTCAACACCCACGGGTGCGTTACATCCGGTCCCTTGGATTTGTGGATGTCCAGATGGCTTAAATGCTCCCTAACCCAGCCCTCATCATCCTAGAAGAACTCCTCCATTATCCTAACCTGATTTGGGGGCTCAGGGGTCTGAGACTCCTGAGGACAGTCTCTAAGAGTATAGACAGAGACAAAGAAGGCATTCAGTAACTGAACCTTCTTTGGATCACCTGTCATCAAGGCACCCACCTCATTCATCAGGGGGCTTACATTGCCTCCAGTGTTTTTTGGGTCACATGGTTAAAGAAGACCTTCCTATTGTCCTTGACCTCCCTTGCAAGGTTTAATTCCAGAGAGGCTTTAGCTTTCCTAGTTACTTCCCTACATCCTCTGACACAGTCTTATACTCTTCCCATGTGACCAACCCCTCCTTCCATCATCTGTAGACTCTCTTCTTCCACTTGACTTTGCCAAGCAGTTCCCTACTTAACCATGTGGGTCTCCTGGCTCCCTTCCTCAATTTTCTATTTGTTGGGATGCTCTGATCTTGAGCTTGGAAGAAGTGGTCCTTGAATGTTAACCAACTATCTTGGGCCCCTTTATCTTCTACAAGCCTGTCCCCTAAGATTTCCCCTAGTAATTTCTTGAAAAGATCCAACTTGGCCCTACTGAATCTGTTCCTACCACACAAGATCCTGAACCCTGCCATCTCTTGATCACTGCAGCTAAGGTGCCCTCAACCTCTACCTCTTCAACCAGATCTTCCTTGTTAGTGAGTATCATGTCTAGCAGCACTCCCCTCCTAGTGGGCTCATCCACCATTTGCATCAAAAGTTGTCATCAATGCACTGGAGGAACCTCCTGGACTGTGAATGGCTGACTGAGTAGGTCTTCCAGCAAACACCTGGGTAGTTCAAATTCCCCATAGGAATTGGGGCCTTTGATTGCAAAGCCACTGTCAACTGCCTGGAGAAAGCTTCATCAACTTCCCCATCCTGATCAGGTGGCCTGTAATAAACACCCACAACAGTATCACCCATGTTAGTCTGCCCCTTAATTTGCACCCATAAGCTCTCAATTTGCCCCTCATTCACCCCTGGACAGAGCTCAATACATTCTAGTTGCTCTCTCATGTAAAGAGCAACTTCCCCACCATGCCCTGTAGACCTGTCTTTCCTAAAAAGGACATAGCCATCCATGACCACATTCCAGTCATGAGAGCTGTCCCACCATGTCTGTGTAATTGCCACCAGATCGTAACCACTTTGTTTCCTTTTGTGTAAATCTTAAATCTGTAGCAGGTGTAAACTGGCACCTTTCATGTGGGGGCAGTGAAGCTAGATCAGTTTACAACTTCAGGCCTATCCTACAACTTGCTCCCTGCTGTAGCTTTTTCAGTTCTGTGGGGGCAGTTAATTACTTTTGATAGCAACCTAAGCTTAACAGTAAAGAATAAAGAATTTGTTGTTCATTTGCTGAACTGAAGGCTTTAGGCCCTAGCTTAGCAATGAAGTTGCACTGAGTCAACACTTTAATTTCTTACTTCTCTTGCATGTAGCAGTTACCCACATAAGAAAATATCTGACTTCAGTAATGAATTAGTTCTTACCAGTGGTTCTAAAACTTTGCCATCATACGGTTCCATCGCTGTTATAATGCTGCAAATTATGGGTGCTCAAATATATTGTGACATGCATATTTCCCAGTAAGACTGCTGTGATCTGCAACACGATTATGAAGCCACCAGAAAAAAGCATGATTAGGAATTTCAGAGGGCCTTTCCATGCTTTGTGTCCTGCTGCTACTTAAATTGTGCTTATTTCTTCCTTATTCTTCTTGACAAAGGTGAAACAAAAATGCCATTATAGTCCTTATCAATTGTCTTTGTTGTAATATCTGTTTTCCTGCACACACATTGCTCAATCATGATTCGGTTTTTCATTGACAACATACACCATCCCTGCAACTTTTACCAGCTGCACAGAAAAACACACATGGCTCCCACTTTTGTAAAATATTATTTTGTTTAAAAGCTTTTTGCAAGTAAGCAGATTGTGGAGGTGAGGATGTCAAATCCAAATTTGAAAAACTTAGATATTTCATGACAAGGGTACAGTTAAGAGGGTGATAGTTTTGAAATAAGGTGGTGTTGGAAGATCTGATCATAATATTTTGTAGTGTCTTCTCATTAGTTTCTGTAATGCTGATGCAGAAGACAGGTTAGTAGACTATGAGCATTCAGGATACCTGAGTTTAACAAATCATTTCACTTTCTTGTGACCCCACTAGAAGACTGAAATGATATTTCACTGTGGTAAGGAAGTGTTTATGGCAAAATCAACAGCATAGGATGATTGTCTCTTAAAAATCAGATTGTCGTGTCCACATCTAAACAGAGTCATAGCTATCTTTATATGACTGTGGGCTTTATGACAAATAAATTTTCGTCTTCCTTTAAGGTTCAAAAGAAGTAGCTAGTTCAGTTATTAAAATCTTGTGTTTACCTGCACAACAATGCCACAAACTACTAAACATGCTTCAGTTGCCTTGAAAATACACACCACTGTGACCTCCAGGGGAGCATTTGGAAGAGTCATGAAGACTCAGATTTAAATTTACTTCAGTTTCAAAGCATGACCACAAGATTTCTTAGGGAAGACCCTCTTCTTACAGTCAGTTTCCTCCCTGTTGTCGTGGTTTTAGAGGCTTTGCTGACCCCAACCCATGGCGGAAAATCCTTATTACCCCTCTTTCCCCCCCAGCCGATAGGGGACAATAAAAAAGAGATAGGGGACAATAAGGGCAGAGAGGTCTCTGGATTGGAAAGTAAAAACTAAAACGACTTTAATAATAGTAACAATGTTAAATGAAAAATGTATAAATATATACAGGACCCAAATACAGAACCCAAATCCCCCTCTCTATGATAATTACGTCAGCACCAAAATTGTGCCCATCCTGAGATGTCCCAGTGCCAGCTCCCAGTCCGGGTATCAGCTTCACATGTGCAGCTCTCAGTTCAAAACAGCCCCCGGTAGCAAACCCACGCTGTTCCGCGTCCCAGCACACTCAGGTCCCAGCACACTCTAAATCCCAGCACGGCATTAAGTCCCAGCACCCCCACCCAGGGTCCCAAAAACCTCCAGTTTCTGCTTCCCCCATCCCTCCCAACTGAGCCTGGGATTCAAGAATTTCAGTTTTACAGGGGAGAAGTTTAGCAGGCAGCTTTGGCAAGAGGGGGGTGGGGTGGGGGGAGGAGAAAGCTGATGTATATGGGATGGAATACTTTTTAGGAAGTAAAATCACTGAACAGAATTAATTCTGTTCTAATCCAAACATTTTTACCCAAAACAGGACATTCCACACCTTATTCCATACCATTTACATTATACTCATCATCAGTTTACAATTCTCTCTATACAGAAAAATTTGTTAAGTCCATTCAGTCCATGATTGCAGATCTTCATCTCCACGTCTCAGGGCAGTCTTCTTAGGGCAGTCTTCTATGGGCGGTCTCCTCAGGGCAGGAAAGATGTTATGAGTTCATCAGTTTCTTCCCTGTTGTCGTGGTTTTAGAGGCTTTGCCGACCCATGGCAGAAAATTGTAGGAAGATCCGACCCGAATATTCACGGAGTCCTCATAGAAGTAAGAGTGAACTTCGTTTATTGTTTACATTACAGCACTTTTTATAGGGTCTTACAGGGTTCACACGGATAAAGCAAAGCTACTATAGGCTAAACTAACTTGTTGACACACTTTGTTACTAATTGTTTCTAACATAATTAGTTACATTCAAATCCACACACACACACTGTTACAACAATGCCCCCCTAGGTTCTACAGTTAGCATACCTTGCCTATCTCCATCTTGTCCTGTTTACAGCCTTACTATTTTTCACTATCTTCAAGGACATAGCCCTCAGGATCGAGGGCTGGGTTGTGCAAACAGGCTCTCGATAAGATGTCATGTCCTCGGTCTGCTAAAATATTCCCTACAAAAAATCCTTATTACCCCTCTTTCCCCCCCAACCGGAAGAGGTAGAGGACAATAAGGGCAGAGAGACTTCTGGATTGGAAAGCAAAACTAAAACGACTTTAATAATAGTAACAATGTTAAATGAAACATATAAATATGTACGGGACCCAAATACAGAACCCAAATCCCCCTCTCTATGATAATTACATCAGCACTGAAATTGTACACGTCCCGAGACATCCCGGTGCCAGCTACCAGTCCCGGTATCAGCTTCCCAGCACAGCACTAACTCCCAGCACCCCCACCCAGGGTCCCAAAAACCTCCGGTTTCCACTTCCCCCTAGGGGCAGGATCCCTCCCATCTGAGCTTGGGATTCAGGAGTTTCAGGTTTTACAGGGGAGAAGTTTAGCAAGCAGCTTTGGCAAGGTGGGGAAGTGTTGTGGGGAGAAAGCTGATGTATATGGGATGGAATACTTATTAGGAAGTAAAATCACTGAACAGAATTAATTCTGTTCTAACCCAAACCAGGACATTTTTACCCAAAACAGGACACCTGTCTTTAAGAAAGAATAAAATCCCACAACTTCAGTGCTGCAATGCTTGCCTGGAGTCTGTTGTGACACCTACAAATTTGCAGTCAGATTTCTAAAAATATTTTGCTCCAGGTGGTCATCCTTAGTCCAAGGCACTGGGCAGGAAACCTGCAAAGAGTCTTCACACAACCACGTGCGTAGTAGGATTTGTCTTCTTGGTGGATCAATGGTTGGACACTGTGGTAGATTCAACCTAAGAAGCACAGAAATAAAACATCCTGCAGCAATCAGGAGAAGGAGGAGGAGATACAGCTCCTCCTTAAATGTTCAATGCAGGGCATCCTGAATCTCTGGATTTGTTTTCAACATTATAACTGATCGGTGCACATAATGTGTGAAAGGAGGGATTATTGCCTGCAAGTCCCCCAAGACAGGCAGAGGTGTCCTTTGCAAATGAAAAATAGACCCAAAGAACTGCCATAGCATTATTTATGGAGTAAGATGAACAAAAGTAGTAAAATCTTGCCTTAAACAAGAGTTTCTTCAGAGTTCTGATTTTGTTGCATCAGTATAACCAGATGCTCCCCTGATGTCTGTGGGACCAGTCTCTCCTTTTAGTGAAGCATTTGAATTCAAACCAAACAGTTCTTGGTTTGCTGATAATGAATTATTTGCAACATCCCATGTGAAGAGGCTGTTGTGAGCTCTGTCTCCATGACAGCGAGCTGGGCTAGCTGCTGAAGAAGGGTTTTCCAGCATCTTAAGTGGAGGTTTCACATCTTTTTGAATCTCCTTTCTAAACAGATAGTGTTAGGATAACATCTGTTTCCTAGACCTCTCTGAAATCCGAGGCATCTTTTCCACTTCATGTAGAGAAAAAAGGATGAACTACATATTTTTCTCCCTCTTGCATTAAAGTGGCTCTAAAGAGTTAGTCTTTATTTGGTTGCACAAAGCTAGAAGTATAAATAGTATTTTCTATACACGTGTATGCATGTGTGTGTGCGCATGCATGGTGTGGGAGAGGTTTTCCTTACTACTGCCGGGAGATTTAAACCAAGGTATATATCACATGAGCTGCTGTAGATTAAAGGAGGAGATAGAAGATGTGGACTTCCATGTGGAAAGTAGATGGCAAATACACATTACCAATGGCTGGTTTTGATCTAAGCAGGACAATTAAAATTAATATTTCAAACCCTCTCAGTCTTTTAGGGCAATTTTTATTTTTACTTTTTTTTTTCTTTAACTTAGATGTGGTCACTCCAGGGTCCCTGAAGAATATTTTGTTTAGACCTGGCTCCATGAGGGTGCAATACTTGTGCAAAAGCAGGAGAAAGTAAGGTCAAATGCATCTAGAAAACTGTTGAAACACAGCTTTCAATGACCCCTTCTTCTGTGTTCTAGAGAAATTACTCAATGGCCTCAAAGGTATGTCAGTGTAGTGCACGACAAACATACCTGCAGACAACATAATTACATTGGATGGTAGTTAAATCAGTGAGCATTCACTAAAGAATGCAAAGGATTAGTGGCAGCACTGTTTCCAGAAAGACAAGCACACATCAGGACAGCTTTCATCACTGCACAGATTAAAGAAATCAAATGTCATTATTTCCTTTTAATTGTTTTTCCATAACAAACAATGTTGTGTTCAGGTCAGTCCCCAAACTATAGCTACGAGGGCTATTGCAGTATATTTTCTGTATTTACAGACATGCCTTGGTTCTAAGGAAAACAAAGCAACCCTTAAAATGAATTAACACTTACTGATATTTGATAAAATTAAATAAAAGTAGATAAACTAATGGAAGGGAAGCTACTTAAAGATTTACTGCAACTGCTGTGACTATGGAGACTAAACTGTGACTACTGAATCCCACACCTCCTTCCTTCATGTCTTTTGTTATCCAGGAAACATCCTTACTTAGTGTTAAGTCAAAAATAGCTCTTTCAGCTTCATTGAATCTTCCACTGTCATTTCACACCGGTTACTGATATGACCTAGTGGTCTCTTCAAAGCTCAGATGATGCACTAAGCATAGATAGATGAGAACTGAATGAGCCAACTGCAAGCCTACTACATGAAATACTGAAATACACAGGCAGTGAATATGCTTGGTCATTTTTCCTTGTATAAAGATGAATATTTTTGGAAGCAGCCCTAGAATCAACAAGACAGTCACTTAGGTTGTCTTCTTACAACTCACCACATTAGTTCAGTAAAAAAGATGAAAGTTCATCTCTGTCTCCATCTCACAGGCCCCTTTACTCTCAGCTGAATAGCTGGTACCCCATTACAATATCAACTGATACATGTTCATCACACTGCCAGCATGCCCTTTGCTCAAATGTCCTGAATCTGAGGAGATAACTCTGCTAGACTTTCCTGTGGGATGAAGCCCATAGCTGATAAGCTCTCTGAGTTGTGTGGTCTTTCTTTGCTGCAGCAATCAGATCCCTAAAGGCAGCTGCTATACCCAAATTAATATAAGGAGCTACTGTCTGAAGTGACCCATGTGCTTTTATTAACACAGTATTTGTCAAAAGCAGAGCAGCACTTCCAGACATCAATTTGTTATCTGTGCTGGAAGGAACAGCCTGTAGGTTTAAAAGAATATTTTCCCCTGGTTTTGCTGGCTGTCCCATAGCCACAGTCAGTGTTCTACTTTTCAGGAGATAGGTTTGCTTTTGGATTTGTTTTGAATGTGTTTCTACTTGCTCCAGTGTATTTGTTTTAGCCCAGCTCAGTGTAATGGTTTGGCCCAGGCCTTTTCCTGGTAACCAGTTTGTAACCAGGGAAATGGTCATGTTCCTAGTATTCCGTACAATTTTTATGTAACTGGGGGTATAAATAAGGAGCGGGAGAGGCCTTTGTTTTCACTTCCCTTCCAGTGGATCCGAAGAAACAGGTTCTCTGCTATTGGTCTCGCCTGTGCAGAGACTCAAGCTTCACAGGCCTTGTAGGCCTTGAGAGGCAGAGGTTGCTGGCGTCGGTCAGTGTGACTCTGCTACCTTAAGGAGAGTTGTAAGATTCTGTTTTTATTAGTTCTATCCTGGGTTTTAAGTGTACATACCTGTTTTAGTTTCCCTTTTCCCCCTTTTTTCTTTTTTTTTTCCCTTTTTCCTTCCCTTTTCCTTTTCCCTTGCAGGGTTCCCCCTACTGTGTACATTGTATTTTAACTGTATATAACTGCTATATATGTAAATATATATACTTTTGATATAGTTCAGATTGTTTCGGGCTCTTTTTAGTTTTTCTCGTCGTTTCTCTAAAACTCTGAGAGGGAAAGGGAGGGGGAAGGCTTTCACTGGGAGTTTGGGCATTTGGCAGGGAGCCAGGTCCAAACCATCACACTCAGGAATGAGAACATTCTGCACATAGCCTTGTTTTTTCTTCTGCTCCTTGAGGACTCTGGAGAGGCTGACTCAAAACCAAGTGAGATAATGTTTATTCATTTTTTCTGGGCTCTTTTGAGTTTGGTTCTGTTTTGCTCAAAGAAATGATNTTTTTTCCCTTTTTCCTTCCCTTTTCCTTTTCCCTTGCAGGGTTCCCCCTACTGTGTACATTGTATTTTAACTGTATATAACTGCTATATATGTAAATATATATACTTTTGATATAGTTCAGATTGTTTCGGGCTCTTTTTAGTTTTTCTCGTCGTTTCTCTAAAACTCTGAGAGGGAAAGGGAGGGGGAAGGCTTTCACTGGGAGTTTGGGCATTTGGCAGGGAGCCAGGTCCAAACCATCACACTCAGGAATGAGAACATTCTGCACATAGCCTTGTTTTTTCTTCTGCTCCTTGAGGACTCTGGAGAGGCTGACTCAAAACCAAGTGAGATAATGTTTATTCATTTTTTCTGGGCTCTTTTGAGTTTGGTTCTGTTTTGCTCAAAGAAATGATTGCTCTGGAAAAGAGACAGATTGAAAATAGCATTGAGTGAAGCCTTCTGTTTAAGGAATTTGTAGAGTATGATGATAAAACCTTCTCTTCCTGAGACTCTTTGAGGATCTAGAGAGTGGTGGTGACTTCATGACCTAATATCTCCATATCTATTTGATTTCTAGGCGGTGTGATGTGTTTAGGTAGGGGAACTACATTTGAAATATTTAGTGGGAGCTACAAAAGGGTAAAATAGGATCATAGGATTGTCAGAGTTGGAAGGGACCTCAAAGATCATCTAGTTCCAACCCCCCTGCCTGCCAGGGACACCATCCATTAGATCAGGTTGCCCAGGGCCCCATCAAGCCTTGTCTTAAAAGCTTCCAGGGATGAGGCTTCCACAACCTCTCTGGTCAACCTGTTCCCCTGCCTAACCACCCTCATAGTGAAGAACTTCTTCCTAATACCCAACTTAAATCTACCCTCCTCTAGCTTACACCCATTTCCCCTGGTTCTATCACTGTCCAACCTCCTAAAAAGTCCCTTGCCAGCTTTCTTGTAAGCCCCCTTCAGGTGCTGGAGGGCTACAATAGGGTCTCCTCGGAGCCTTCTCTTCTGCAGACTGAACAAGCCTAACTCGCTCAGTCTGTCCTCATAGGAGAGGTGCTCCAGTCCTCTGATCATTCTCGTGGCCCTTCTCTGGACTCACTCCAGCACTCCCACATCTCTCTTGTAATAGGGGCTCCAGAACTGGATACAATATTCCAGGTGGGGTCTCACAAGAACAGAGTAGAGGGGGAGAATCACTTCCCTCAACCTGCTGGCCATGCTCCTCTTGATGCAGCCTAGGATACGGTTGGCCTTCTGGGTTGCACGTGCACACTGGTGGCTCATGTTGAGCTTCTCATCCACCAGCACCCCTAAGTCTCTTTCCTTAGGGCTGCTCTCAAGCCAATCTTCAACCAGCCTATATCGGTGCTTGGGAATACCCCGACCCAGATGTAGGACCTTGCACTTGGTCTTGTTGAACTTCATGAGGTTGGCATGGGCCCACCTCTCGAGGCTGTCCAGGTCTCCCTGGATGGCATCCCTCCCCTTCAGTGTGTCAACCGTAACACACAGCTTGATGTTATCAGCAAACCTGTTGAGGGAGAACTCGATGCCACTGTCCATGTCTCTGACAGAGATGTTGAACAAGACTGGTCCCAGTACTGATCCTTGAAGGACTCCACTTGTCACTGGCCTCCACTTGGACATGGATCCATTGACAGCCACTCTTTGGGTGCGGCCGTCGAGCCAATTCCTTATCCAAAATGCACATCAAGATTCATCTTGGCTTCCTTACACCACCTGAACCAGCCTTGTGTTTGGTACATATCAGTCTGTCTCCCCTGGAAAAACAGGAGAAATAGCAGATACAGCATTGCCTCTTCTTAGATGCTCCATGGGAACATCTTGCCTGGAGCTAGAAACCATGTAGTAGTGACATGTAAAGCTAAGGTCTCAAGGTTTTCAGCCTTCCCCAGGAAAAATATATCGTAATTAGTTGACTAGTGTTTTTTTCATGTTCTCATGCTGGAGATGAAAACTGAAGCTTTCAAATCTCTGTATCTTTCTCCCAATTAACCTATTGCCACATACATTATGAGATGAGGAAAGCATTAAGAGGAAACATTTTCCCTTGCTGCAAGAGTTGTCCTAAAAGCGTCCTAGTCACATCTGTATTCTCTTGCTCACAAAATTTAGAGAAAAGGGAGAAGGGAGCAGAGAGACTGGTGGAGTGGAGGAAGGCCAAAGTGCAGATAGGAATGGGGACACAGGATATTAGGTACAAACGGCTGAGGGAAGCTGAGCACATGAAACTAAGGGGGTGAACAATGCCATACAAGCAATAGGATCATGTAAGAGATGGTAGTTTATTTTTTCTTGGAAGAAAAATGTATGAGTAAACTTTGAGGATGACAAGAGCTCCTGTAATATCTGTATGTCAAAACCAATATCTTAAATACGTTGTTAAAGGGACCAAAACCCACTGCAATATATGCATATGTCAGGCTCTCTTGAATGCACAGTAATGTAGTGGTGTTAGGAGGCAAGAATGTAAAAATCTGAAAGGAGACAGGAAACAATGTTTGTCATCTAAAAGGCTCAAGACTTTTGGGATTTTTCACTTTCAGGGAGCTTGATCAATGTTTCCATACCCCTAAATGATAAGCCAAGGTGCAGGAGATCCATACCACTGAAAAGCCATCTCTATGTCCTAAGTGACCCACCTAGTTTTCCCTTCAGTGACAGTGCCACCATCAGGCTCCAGCACTATTTCTCTAGGTTGTAAAGCAAATGCCTTGAAGAAAACTGAAGCTTGGGAAGTAAAAGGGAACAATAACTATAGAAAATAAATGAGGACAAGTGTGAGGAAATACTTGTCCAGAAAACTCTTTGAATCCAATGGAAACTAAATGTGTAGATAGCCTCTTCTGGAAGGCAGGGGTTGAAAATGAAAAAAAAAAACCAAAACACAAACACCAGAAAACTTCGTGGTCATCTAAAGGAATGGTGGAGGTATGCTGGGTTGGATGTTTTTAGCTAATCTAAGTGTCTGGCTTTTTTAAAGATTTTTTTTTTCCCCACAATAAGTACAGAGCATCCTGTCAGGCTCTTAATCCTTTCATTTCACCCTTTAAGATTGCTGGAAAACTACATTGTACTAGATCTGTCAAAAAAGAAAGCAAGCCGTGAATATCATAAAATCATTAGAGCTTGAATCTTAGCTGATCACACAAGGCTGTCCCCACTGGGGAGTTAACAGCGTAACAGATCTTAGTTGCAACTAACAAGTGATAAAGACTACTTCTTCCTCAAGTTTTGTTTGGTTATTGTTTTTCTTGTGCGATGTCTTATTCCTGCATCAGCTTTTAGAAGATCAGTTTAGATCAGAAAAGGCTTGGGAAAAAATATAAGAAAATGAATATAATTTAAATGAATATAATTTCTTAGATTAATTTCACAGCAATTTAAGAAATTACGTGGTTATTCATTAACAGTATTCCATTTTTTCAATAATTGTAGTGGGATATACTGTTTATTTCTATCGGTGTTTGGAGTTATGGGGATATGATGAATTAATTCTGAATTTCTTCCTGAATGGTGACTTAATCATAAAGTATAATTGAGTTTGACCTGCTACGTATGCCATTTATTAAAAAAAAAATGGTTTTAAAGCTGTATAATTTCATTTACTTCACATTGGCATTCCAGAATGTAACTTAATGCTTTCATGTTTGCTACTTCAAAATATGGGATACGTTGTTTAGTTTTCTGTCTTTCACCTGTTGTGGACACAATGCAGAGTTCATTGGATGTGATTTTGCACAGCAGTATTTCAGTATTGTCAGCTACACCTGTGCAAAACAGGCATAATACCCTAGGATTATGGAGTTAAAATCACTTCACACCAGTTGAAATGATAGGAAATACTCCAAATCTGGAAAATTAATTTTGGAAAAGCTTCCAAGATTTTAAAATTTGATTTCTGAAGCACATTTTTTTTGCACTAGCAGCCAAAAGGGCCAAAAGGGTCCTGGGGTGCATCAAGCAGTCCGTTGCTAGCAGATCAAGAGAGGTGCTAGTCCCAATTTCCTCAGCACTGGTGCAGCTTCACCTGGACTATTCTTTGCAGTTTTCGGCACCACAATACAAGAGGTACATGAAATTATTGGAGAGCATCCAGAGGAGGGACACAAAGATGATGAAGGATATGGAGGGGAAGACTTATGAGGAAAGGATGAAATCACTTGATCTGTTCAGCCTGGAGAAGAGGAGAATTAAGGAAGACCTCATTGCAGTTTATAACAACCTCATGAGAGGAGGAGGGGTGGGTGCTGACCTCTGCCCCAGGACCTGGGGGAACTGCATGAAGCTGTGCTTGGGGAAGTTCAGGTTCAATGTTAGGAAGAGCTTCTTTCACAGAATCACAGAATATTAGGAGGTGGAAGGAACCTCAAAAGATCATCTAGTCCAACCTCCCTGCCGCAGCACGATTCCCTAGACTGAGTTACACAGAAGCACGTCCAGATGGGTTTTGAATATCTCCATAGAAGGAGACTCAAAAACCTCTCTGGGCAGTCTGTTCCAGTGTTCCAGCGCCCTCACTGTGAAAAAATTTCTAAATGTGTTCACATGGAACCACCTATGCTGCAGCTTACAACCATTGCCTCTTGACTTGTCACTGGGCTTTACTAAGAAGAGCCTGACCCCATCCCCTGGACACCCACCCTGCTCCCCAACCCAAACCTCATCATCCAAGGAGAACTTCTCCATTATCCTAACATCATCTGGGAGCTCAGAGTCCGAGGCTCATAAGGACAGTCTCTAACAGTATAGACAGAGAGAAAGGCGTCATTCAGTAACTCTACTTTCTTTTTATCATGTCACCAAGGCACCCATCTCTTTCAGCAGTGCTGAGTTGCCTCGAGTGATTTTCGGGCAATGTGTTTGAAGAAGCCCTTCCTATTGTCCTTGACCTCCCCTGCAAGGTTTAATTCCAGGGAAGCCTTGGTTGTCCTAATTGCCACCTTAAAGAATGGTTGTAAAGGACTTTACAGATCACTGAGTCCAACCAAAAAAAACCCCACCCAACAAACAAAAAACCCTCCACAAGCCAATCACAAAAAATAAAACAAACAAAAATACCTCGAACACCCACAACCACCTACATGATAGAGGGTGTCCTGAAGCACTGTGTCTCATCATCATGGCTAGGCTTCACAAACAAAGATTTGGGAAGGGCTCTACCCACGTTTGTTGCAAGCGCTTTGGTGGCTAAAAAGGCCAATATGAGATAGGCATGCGTGGTTGCAAAAGGCACAGCAGAAAGACTCCTTAGATGGCGTGTTCTGCAAGGCACAATTCTTTCTGTGTTATCTTTTCTCCTCAACGGTGATGCTGTGTGCTTTCTCAAAAGCATCTGCAGTGTTATAGATGGTGTGTCTCCAAGCCTTCAGCTTGGAGGCCAGAGTAGACCAGTTATGGTGATCAATATGGCCAAGGCTGAGATGTTGTTTCAGGGAGTCCTTGTATCTTCTCTTTGGGGCTCCT
>VWZX01009843.1:0-58089 GCA_013399015.1 Galbula dea | reverse complement strand
AAGGAACTTGGGGGGACAACCTAAACATTCCAAAATCTGCCACAGACCTTTTCTGCTCGCAGTATGGAAAGCTTTGTGAGGTAAACAAAGATTACATAAAGACCTTTGTTCTGTTCCCTACACTTGTCTTGCAGTCGTCTGAGAACAAATACCATGTCTGTGGTGCTCCTGTTGGCTCTGAAACCGCACTGACTTTCAGGTAAAATTCGTTCTGCTGTAGTGGGTATTAATCTGTTCAGGAGTATTCTTGTCAGGATTTTGCCAGCAATGGAGAGCAGAGTAATACCACGGTAATTTGAGCAGTCTGATTTAGTACCTTTCTTCTTATACAAAGTGATGATGACTGCATCACGAAGGTTTGATGGTAGTTCGCCTAATTCCCAGCAGCGCACCACAAACTCATGAAATTTAGCATGGAGTGCAAGGCCCCCATGCTTCCAGACTTCAGGTGGAATTCTACACATTTCTTAAATTTGTCCAAGGATGGTGACTCAACCACCTCCCAGGGAAGGCTGTTCCAGTGGCTCACCACTCTTTCTGTAAAGAATTCCTTCCTAATATCTGAATATCTACATCCTCTGACAACCGTCCTATACTCTTCCCATGTGACCAACCCCTCCTTCCATCATCTGTAGACTATCTTCTTCCACTTGACCTTGCCAAGCAGTTCCCTACTTAACCATGTGGGTCTCCTGGCTCCCTTCCTCAATTTTCTATTTGTTGGGATGCTCTGATCTTGAGCTTGGAAGAAGTGGTCCTTGAATGTTAACCAACTATCTTGGGCCCCTTTATCTTCTACAAGCCTGTCCCCTAAGGTTTCCCCTAGCAATTTCTTGAAAAGATCCAACTTGGCCCTACTGAAATCCAGGGTTGTAATCCGACTAGGTATTCTGTTCCTACGATGCAAGATCCTGAACCCTGCCATCTCATGATCACTGCAGCTAAGGTTGCCCTCAACCTCTACCTCTTCAACCAGATCTTCCTTGTTAGTGAGTATCAGGTCTAGTAACGCTCCCCACCTAGTGGGCTCATCCACCGTTTGCATCAAAATGTTATCATCAATGCACTGGAGGAACCTCCTGGACTGTGAATGGCTGGCTGAGTAGGCCTTCCAGCAAACACCTGGGTAGTTCAAATTCCCCATAAGAACCAGGGCCTGTGATTGAGAGGCCACTGTCAGCTGCCTGGAGAAAGCCTCATCAACTTCCCCATCCTATTCAGGTGACCTGTAATAAACACCCACAACAGTATCACCCATGTTAGTCTGCCCCTTAATTTGCACCCATAAGCTCTCAATTTGCCCCTCATTCACCCCTGGACAGAACTCAATATATTCTAGTTGCTCTCTCATGTAAAGAGCAACTTCCCCACCATGCCCTGTAGACCTGTCTTTCCTAAAAAGGACATAGCCATCCATGACCACATTCCATTCATGAGAGCTGTCCCACCATGTCTGTGTAATTGTCACCAGATTATAACCCCTTGACCTCACATGGATTTCTAACTCCTCCTGTTTATTGCCCATGCTGCATGCATTGGTATGCAGGCATTTACATGAGTCAGCTGAGCCTGCCAATTCTACCCTTGGGGAGTGGGGGGCCTTCCTGTCTGTATTAATACTAGTACTAGAACACTGCCGCACTGGTGCAGACCTGACAGCAACCCCATTCCCCTTCGAATCTAGTTTAAAGCTCTATGGATGAGCTCTGATAGTTCTTGTCCTAGAATCCTTTTTTCCCTGGAAGATAAGCCTTTCCCACCTCCTGTAATGTGTTCTGGTATCTTGTAAAACCAGCCATTACCAAAGAACCCAAAGTCCTGCCTGTAGCACCAGTCTAGGAACCACGTATTTATGGACAGAATTCTTCCATTCCATATTATGGTCAGGCACTGGAAGCAGGGAAAAGAAAATAACTTGGTCCCCAGACCCTTTTACCAACCAACCCAAAGCCTTGAAATCTCTCTTTGTTCCCATCAAATTACAGGATGCAGCTGCCTCCCCGCCTATCTGGAAGATCAGTAGTGGATAAAAGTATGATGACCACACCATCTTGGGAAATTCTCTAGTAATATCCCTATTCAGGATCCAGAAATGCTGCAGACCTCCCTATGATGAGGGTCAACCCTCCATATTGGGCCTTCTGTTCCCTTTAGGAGCGAGTCTCCAACAACTGCAACTCTTCTCTTCTTTGTGGAAGAGGTTGTGACATGTCCAGAAAAACTAAATGACTGCAGCAAGACCCCATTAGACTGACTGTCTTCCAGCAGGGCCTCATACTTATTTCTGAGAGGCAGCTGGGGATTTCCTAAACGAAGAGTGCCAAGTCCAGTTGTTTGATGTTTTTCAGGTAATCATCAGTTATCTGAGATCATCAGCAGTTATCTGATGAGGCAGGCAAGGAAGGCACTCATCTTCTGCTATGGCCATGAGCTTTCCTCCACTCACCCGTTTCTTTTAGGCCTCTGTCTTCCACCTTTGGCCAGTTTTCTGTTTCTAGAGCTTTATACCTGTTGTGTATGGGTGACTGGGAAGACAAGGGAGTCCAGGAGGGGTCTGTCTTGCCTCTCCCACCTCTCCAGTTAGGGACTTGCCTCCATTGCCCACCATCTCTTGGATTGTCCTTTTGCAGGCAGCAAGAAGGTGTGGGATCCCCTGCTTCTCGCACAGCCCTCACCTGCTGCCCCTCTATCAGGGATGGCAGAGCCTGACTCCACCATTCTATCTCCTTTTCACATTCTCTTTTAGTCTATAGCCTTATGGCTTCTTCCTTCAGTTCAGCCACCATACCGAGGAGATCATTCACCTGTTCACATCTGTCACAGGTGTTATCTCTGCTACCTTCCATTGCAAATGCCAGGCTCTGGCAGTTTCCACTGCCAGGGGTCTGGACACCAGCATGTTTGCATGGGGTCTTTGTGTGGGTGCCCACAGTTTTTCTAACAACAGCTGTCAGCTGACTTATAGCCATGCCTGGATATGTACCAGAGACTGACCTGGCAGGCTTCAGTGACACACCTAGACGACTCACCCCTTTCCTTGACTGACCTTTTCTGGGGTGTTTAAATTGTCCGTGCTGACTGTGGCCCCTCCCACACCTGCCCTAGACTCTCTCATGAGAAGACTGGGCAGGGAACAGAAACCGGGCTGTGGCTATCCTGATCTAGCATGTGGTCACGCAAACTTAGCTGTTCACAGGAGACAAAAGATCCTCTGAGTTTCCCTAATCTGCTGTTCGTGTGTACTGATCACAACAGTACTCAGCAATAGTCCTGTGGATCATTGGAACAGGCTCCCCAGGAAGGCTGTCATGGCACCAAATCTCATGCAGTTTAAGAAGTACTTGGATAATGCACTTAGGCACATAGTGTGACTTTGGGGTTGTCCTGGGCTTAAATAGGAGGTGGACTTGAAGATCCTTGTGGGTCCCTTCTAATAGAGTGCGCTGTCAGCAAGTTTGCTAATGACACTATACTGAGTGGAGTGGTTGACACACCGGGGGGTGTGCTGCTATTCAGTGAGACTTAGGCAGGCTGGAGAGTTGAGGAGGGAGAAATAGAATGGAATTCAATAAGGAATTCTCTGTTGGAGAACAGTGAAGGAGAAAGGGATCTGGGGGTCCTGGTAGATGGAAAGATGAGCATGAGCCAGCAGTGTTCTCTTCTGGCCAGAAGGGCCAATGGTATTCATAGAATCATCTGGGTTGGAAGGGACCTCCAGAGGTCATCTAGTCCAACTGCTTATAGTGAGCGGGGACATCTCCAACTAGATCAGGTTGCTCAGAACCCTGTCCAAATTCACCTTGAATGTTTCCAGGGACGGGGTCTCAACCACCTCCCTGGGCAACCTGTTCCAGTGTTCCTCTACCCTCATAGTAAGGAACCTTTTCCTAATATCTGATCTAAATCTACTCTTCTCTAATTTAAAACCATTACCCTTTGCGCTTTCACTACAGGCCTTTGTAAACAGGCCCTCTCCAGCCTTTTTGTAAGTACCCTTCAGGTACTGGAAGGTCATTATTAGGTCCCCCCGAAGCCTTCTCTTTTCCAGGGTGTATTAGGAGGGGTGTGGTTAGTAGGTAGAGAGAGGTTCTTACCCCCCCTTTACTCTACCCTGGTGAGACCACATCTGGAATATTGTGTCCAGTTCTGGGCCCCTAGGTTGAAGAAGGATAGAGAACGGCTTGCTAGAGTCCAGCACAGAGCCAAGATCATAGGATCATAGGATTGTCAGAGTTGGAAGGGACCTCAAAGATCATCTAGTTCCACCCCCCCCTGCTTGCCAGGGACCCCATCCATTAGATCAGGTTGCCCAGGGCCCCATCAAGCCTTGTCTTAAAAGCTTCCAGGGATGAGGCCTCCACAACCTCTCTGGGCAACCTGTTCCACTGTCTCACCACCCTTATAGTGTAGAACTTCTTCCTAATATCTAACCTAAATCTACCTTCCTCTAGCTTACACCCGTTTCCCCTGGTTCTGTGATGAAGAGGGTGGAACATCTTCCTTATGAGGAAAGGCTGAGGGAGCTGGGTCTCTTTAACTTGGAGAAGAGGAGACTAAGGGATGACCTCATCTATGCTTTTCAATATGTGAAGGGTGGGTGTCAGAAGGATGGGGTCAGGCTCTTCTCAGTGAAGCCCAGTGACAAGTCAAGAGGCAACCATTGTAAGCTGCAACATAGGAGGTTCCATGTGAATACATGAAGAATTTTTTTCCCAGTGAGGGTGCCAGAGCACTGGAACAGATTGCCTTGAGGTTGTGGAGTCTCCTTTTTCCTCTCCTACTTTGGAGGTATTCAAGACCCGTCTGGATGTGCTTCTGTGTGACCTGGTCTAGGGAATCCTGCTGTGGCAGGGTAGTTGGACTAGATGATCTTTTGAGGTTCCTTCCACCTCCCAATATTCTGTGATTCAAAAATTCTCAGAAATGGCTGAGAATTTGAATTAAACATAATACTGTGATACTTAAATTTGTAAAACTTTTTATCTTGAAGGACTTTGAGTGATACTGCTTTACAGTATACATCAGATGCCCACCACAATCTTTGCATTGGTGAGCATGTTCTTTTTCCAAAAATGTAGACGTATAGATGGCAAGTACAGCGGTAGGAACTCTGATATGAAACTACAAACACCTTGAATGAACATTTCTTTTGTTAGTAATGAGTCTACAGGGAACCGAAGTGCAGGATATGCAAAACGTATTTTGCCAGTGGCACGTCACACTGCTAAGACAGGGTGTTGGTTTTGGCAGGTAGCAAAGAGCAATGTTTTCAATATAGGGGAGAATGTCTCTGCACCCAAAGACGTGCCAAACCGAATGGCATCTCATCCTGTAGTGTACAGCAACATACTTCTGAGTGATTAATGACTTTTTTTCAGTGTAACAGCCAGAATTAAATAGTTCGGAGGTTGTGGCTTGTCTTAACTCACAGCTGAATTTTTTTTTTTTGGGCAAAGAAAAAAACAAACCAAAAATGTCTTGAGTTAATCCAAAATGTTACAGCAAGTTGAAATGAAAGTTCTATCCTCTCCATTTTTCCTACTCCTGTAAAAAAATGATGAGACTGATTTGAAATGCATCTAGTTTATGAAGATACTTTTTTTTTCAAATTTGCTTGTGAAATGTGTGATTCTCATCATAATACAGTCAGCAAAAACTGGGATGAGGAAATTGTCTCAAGTTTAGTTTTTTAAATTTTATTTCAAGCTATGGAACTGTGTTCTCAATAAAACCTATTAACTAAAAGAAGAAACAAAATCAAAACAAAAAAGCAACCTATTGTGCAAGTATGTTAAAAGGAGGACAGTTCTAAGCAAACTTGCATGTGTTTCAAACTAAGCTTAGTTTCGTTGTGAGCTGTAAATGCCATGTGTTGGATGTATTTTGCGTAATGTGGCTATAAAATCAGATGAAACAGAGAAATGACAATGAAGCTTGAGCTTCTCATTTTTAATTCATATCCTTGTCATCTGTAGGCTGCCACAGATACCCACGGACATAGTCAGCACAACAATACTGTCTTGTTAGTGCTTTTAATTAATATTTGACTGGAAGTATGAGAGATGTTAAGTGAGCATCCGAATAGGTGACAATTTTCTATGACACTGAAAGTTTAAGAACTGCTGGCTTAGATCCCTGTCTTTTCACTTTTTATTCATAATAGATTCAACACATCTTTGTGACTCCAAAAATTAAGCAGAGTTTTGGCACCCAGGCTGGGGAGGAAAAGAGTTAATGTAGCCAAACCTAAGTTTGGCTTCCAACAAGCAAAAGCAGTACGAAGATGTGAAGATGGTGAATACAAATACAATTCATGACAGCACAATTTAGAGAAAAAGAGAAATTTGGGATTGGGAGGTAGTCTGTGCTTATTATTTCATACAAATCATTAGCCTCAACTTCAGGCCATAAATCTTCCATTTGTAATATTGCAAACTTGTACTGCAAGATTAAAACAGTAAAAAATCAGGTTTTTCAGAGGCAGCACACATGATTGACTCACAATTGTAGACCAAAGAAGGAACAGAGAAGAGCTGTAGGACTTAGACTTCCAAAGAAAGCTGGGGCTGGTAAAATCAAGTATTTAAAAAAGTTTCTACAGACATAGCCCCAAGTCCTTTATCATGGTGGCTCACTGCATAATGTCATGGGAAGTAAGCTGATACATAATTATATGCATGAGGCCAGATTTCAACTTTAGCGCTACCAAAAATCTTTCTAGTTAAACATAGAAATAAACAATAGTTTCTCCAATATTAGAGATCTTCTAGATCAGGATAAGAAAGGAACCATATTCTTAGCTGCAGCTAATCCTGTATGTGCGCAGGAAAAGAAACGATGTCATCTGTGGTATTAGAGATGGACTGTTCACTGTTGTTCCCTATACCCTCAAGTTTTGTTAGGTCTGTATCAGGCTTTCTCTGTGGAAGACCCAAACCACAGCAAGACACAGAAAGGAGGGGAAAAATATTCTTTTTTTCTTTTTTTTTTTTTTTGGGGAAAAAAAAATACCAACGTGACTTTAAAAGGAAAAAAGAAAAAGACTGAAAACAGAAAGAGGAATGGACAAAACAAAATCTTTTGATTAAAAACAAATCCTCTGCCAGAACTGTGCTTTAAAGCACCTGGATCATCTTTGTTTTCCCAATATAATTACATGACTTCTTAATTTCCAGTTAACTCTGCGAGTAGAAACATCTTGATGGAGTGAAGTCAGATGGACAGCCACAGGACATTCCTCATCATTCCTATGAAAAAGTAAGTAATCTCTGTTTCTGTCACACACTGTTTGAATTGGCAGCTGGCTATACCTACATAAACCATTACACAGGAGTTTTATAATATGTGCATGACACAGTTCATAGTGCATGAGATAAAATCCCTGGCGTGAAACACTTTGCCAGAAATAGGAAGATAAAAAACATCTGGTTTTGCAAGTTTTACTTTACTGAGCTTGCTTACCAAAGCTTTGAATATTCCTTCTTTGGTGGAGATTTGTTGAAGGAGAAACAATGAGGGATTTTTGTTTCTTGGTGGGAGATATATGTAAACTAATGCATGTAATAACTTGTACCAGTGGAACAAATTTGATCTGGTGGGACAGTGTAAAGAAGACAGAGCCAGATTTTTCTCAGTGATAACTGGTGAAACGCAAGTGACAATGGGCACAAGCAAAAATACAGAAAAGTCCACTTAAATATAAAAAACCTGACCATCCAGTTGGACAGCAGAACACGTTGCCCAAAAATGTTGTGGAGTCTCTATCCATTGAAGTATTCAAAACCTGACTGAACATGGCCTTGTGTACTGACCTGCTTGGGCTGAGGGGCTGAACTAGTCAGTTTCCAGAGGTCCCTTCAAGTCTTACCTGTGTGCTGGTTCTCTGAAATATGCAGGATCCCAGGATCACATTTTAAGAATCTGTGAATTCTCTGCACCCCTCTCTGAAAACAACAGAAACTGTGCTGTTCACAGTTTGGTTTTAAATCTAGTTCTGATGATCTTTGATGAAAAGTCAAATTTTTTGAAACTAAACTGTAACATTCAGTTTATTTTCTGGTTTTAAACTGCTTACATGCAGATCGCAGGTTATTCCAGATGCTTTCAGTGCCAGAATCATTCACTGCCCCACCAGATATTTTGTTGGCATTCCTTCTCTGTTCTGAAAATGTCAAGACTTAATAGTGCAGGCACGGTAATCATATTTCTGGAATGTTCTATTATTATTTTTTTAGCAGCACACTGCTTAACAGTAGGATTCTTCTATAGTCTTCCCCTCTTTTTTGTCTAAAGGCAGGTTATATAAAAATACTGCAAAAATACACAAAAAAATGTTAGATTAGGGGAAAAGCTGAAGTACATATACCCTTCCAATTTTTCTGCAAAGCATTCTATTTTCATGTAAGCATTAAATACCAGTTTGCAATGTGTATTAAAAATCTAAACATGGATCTAGGTTCTTCTGTGAATTTCACCTAATTAGATGAGTAAAAGCTTACCAAAGGTGAAGAAATAGTACCCGTCAGCAAGAGGTTAGATTTGACTAAATAAAATAATAAAATTCTGATTCTGTTAAAATATTTCTCTTTCTTTTTTACCCTCTCTGTTTCTACCAGGTTTTACAATTTTACAGAGGTAAAGCTGCAGAGGCACTGGAGGAAACCCAGATTTGAACTGTTTGAAACCTGTGAATAAGCATTTCTAAAGATGGATTTTTATCTCTGGTAAACATATGCAATTTTTCGTGGCTAAGACAACAGCTACCTATTGTAAGAAAGTGTTCTGCCAGGCACTGAAGCCCATTTCAGGATCAGTGAAATAATTTCAACACAAACAAGTATCTTTTAGATTTCATGTGTTGATAAAGTCCTGATACAGAACACTCGATTTTCTCAGCAAGGTATCTTGATGCTAGATTTCTCAAGCTGTTCTTGTGTTTTCAAACCGTCAGCTCTCACAAGCTGTTTTGCATGGGATTAAGTTTTTTCAGGGAACATAGCACCCTACTAATTTAAAAATGTTTCAGAATAAGCTGACCCACTAACAGACATGCTGGTGCCAAGGAAGCCTTGGATCTCTGAATGATCTGGACCACCCACACATGCAACACATCGAGTCAATGGATGGATTCTTTGTGTAAACAGTACAAAGCCGAAAGAAGATGCAACTA
Source organism: Galbula dea (assembly GCA_013399015.1). Taxonomy (NCBI): domain Eukaryota; kingdom Metazoa; phylum Chordata; class Aves; order Piciformes; family Galbulidae; genus Galbula; species Galbula dea. The sequence goes on along the minus strand of VWZX01009843.1, from coordinate 48,920 downwards.
GTCCCCTCCCCACCTTGGCACTGCTGGCCTTCAGTAGGAGCAATCGTTTGCTTAGTGCTGATTACTCCATTGTTTGAAAAAATGTAGCCCTTCTGTGTCTGCTAAAAATTAAGCTGCATGTTTGGGATTTTATATTATTTCCTATAAGGTGTAGTGTAAGGACAGTGCTGAGAAATCTTCCTTAGCTAGAAGATTCAAGTCAGATTTATCGAGTGTAAAACAGAGACTGTTACAATTTGGGCTGGATTGAAAGTTTTTTGAATATTAATTTTCTGAATTTTAAAAGTCTAACCTGATTTATTGCTGGGTAGTGGTTCAGGTTTTCTCCATTTAAGAAGTTCCATACGAAAAAGTGAAGCTAATTTTTTGACATTGGTCTGAAAACATGCAACTCCTAGCATGTTAGAACTCACTGTTTTCTGGCAAGTCACTTAGTGTCTCAGTGCATATTTTTCTCAGAGGTGTGCAATGCTGGAAGACTAGAGCTCTGGTTCGTGAGAATTGGAAAGTTAACTGATATTCAGTTTCTATTAACTGTGTGAAGAGCAGGACTTGCCCCAAACTAAACATTTATGAGTCACTGTTGCTCATTTTCTGGTCCCCTCCACAGCAACGGAAAGCTTATCTGCTATATTAACTATATAAGGTATATAGATACACTGCTAGTGGTATTCATTCTGCTGAGTACTATCATTATATTGATGCAAATTATTGTTATTCCCTATTCTTCAAATAGTTAGCTACTTCTAAATAACTGATATTTTGTTCATCAGTCTGCTTCCCACAATTTCTCCTACTATTGCCTTTACCTCACTCACAAATTCAAGGTGAAGAGTTCACATTGCAACCTACTTCTTTGGCTATGACTTATTGTGTCCCAAAATTAAACAACAGAAAGATTTAACATTGGCCATAAAGTTGTGCTCTAGCATGTAGACTTTCTTATAAAAGTTAGCATATTAACATAAAAGGTTAGCTTTCCTTAGTTAAACAGGAAAAAGAAAAAGACAGTGGGGAGATGTTTATGCTAAATGTAGAGAGATGCAATGTGGATGTTCAGAACCTCTCTTTTTAAGAAATGACAAATCAGAGGAAAAAATGTATTAATTTCAGTTTATTTTAATGAGATTCTTGTTGCTATTTAATATGAAACAATAGTGTGACTACTTGCCTTTCAGTACCATGGCAGCTGGCAGGTATACCCTTCGCAGAAATCTTTTCCTCACTCACAGAGATATATCTAGAGCTTTCCTGGAACCCAAACACACAGCCAACCATGCTGCCTGCCTCTCCTCGGTTTATCCTCTGCCTCCTTCCTGCTTCTATACCACTCCCCATTCACAGTCCCCTGCTGCACTTTCTACAATCCAGCTGTGAATCACATATAGATTCTGTTTTCCAAGTAGGCTTTGATACATGTTGTATAATCATAGTTGACAAAATAATAGGGAAGTTAATTGAATTATGAGATGGATGGTAGATGACTGCCTGAGATTACCACATCCAATGACATCACCTGTCTGGATTAGGTGTGGCCTTAGACTTGTTCTTTTGAAATATTGTGATTATCTGATTTGTGATACAAGGTAAAAAACTGGAGTGCAAACAGTAGTAACTAGGAGGCTTAGAAAAGAAATTGTGCTAGTAATAGTCTTCTAAGATGTGGTTTCATTTTATTTTCAAGATTGATCACACTATTTTATCAAAAGTTTATTTTTTGGGTTTGGTTTGTTTGGTTTTGTTATGTTTGGTTTGAAGATTTTTTGGTCAAAATTAAGAGCTTGATTAAATAAATAAAAGTATGTAACTAGTTTTGCCCTTGGTCCTGCTACTGTGTCTCACTGGTTGCCTACTTCCCTGTATATCTGCCACTTTCTCTCAGGGCTGAGCTCCCCCGCTGGGCTTTGCTTTACTTGCCATGGCAAGAACATGGAGTGACACCACAACCACAGGCTCTCTCCTGTCCCTCACAGATCATAGCATGAAGGTCTTCAACCCATTGTAGAGGGGAGAAAACAAAAAGAGAAGGACAGGAGATCCTCCTCTGAGGACAACTCTCAAAAGACGTCACAGCAACATTCCCAGCCAAAATATTTGTATGTTGGCCAAAATGGTCGCGCTCTGCACTCTTCAGCAGCAAGTTTTCCTGGCAAAGAATCAGTGGCCCTGATCCAACCCAAAAGTTACATTTGTGCTTTGTTTTATGTGCAAGAGCATGTCTGTAAACTTAAGGTCTTGAAATTAATTATGCACAAAACTGTATGTGTTTGGATGGATTTAGGTTGTCATGATAGGAAAAATAATTGTAGATAACAGAAGCCTTAGAACCTTCCAGATCCACCCTGTGATAGAAAATCACAACACTAACTATGTATTTTCAATGTCATTACAGCAATAAGAGAGGGCATTGTTCAGATTGTGGTCACTTGATAAATCATGCGAGAGGTTTCAATAATGCTAAGAGTCTGTCCAGAGACTATTGTTATCATAAACAGTACAAAACTGGACAGCTACAACACTTCATTCCTTTCCTATGTCACAGCCACTTTAGTCCTTGCCAATGGATGTGGGGTTTTTTTCATAATATCACTTAGCCTCAAAATGGAAGACTCTTCTCCATATATTTCAGCACATAGAATTTAATATCATCAGCTAATTATATGAGGTGACCAAGTTTGATGTATTTCAGGTATTGCAAAGCCTAATGGGTCCTTGAGGAGAGAGAATAGCTTGCCAGGTGGCATAAAGTGTAAAGAGGCAGAGGGAATGAAGAGCGCCTAAAAAGGCGTAATAGTTTTTGCTGATCTGTTAGCACACCTGTTGTAAATACACCTATCTCCATGCTTCCCAGTCCTGGCCAGGTTAGGAAACAAGAAATGCAAGAACAAAACATTTCCTTCCACCTTTGTTTCCTGTGTTTCGGGATCAAAGAAACACTCTGAATTAATGGCATCTCTTGAGGAAGGAAAACTTCTGGTCTACCCAATTTAAGTGAGAGGAATGTGAGTGTAGTTCCCAGTCAATTCTTTTGAGTTCCTCTTTATCTCCAAAATGAGCTGAGATATTAATGAGTGAGGCAGTGCTGACTAGTGTTGATTAGATGAAAAAAACCCCAACACTTTCATAAAACGTGTCAACACTTGGCTTGTTGCCACAGGTAGTCTTGTCATGTCCTCCATTTCCTGCTGCTAGAGAAAAGGCGCAGGTGTTCTTCACAACAGAAGAATCCTCAGGGTCCCTCCTGTGTTAATATCTTTCAAGACTTCCACTTAAACTTGTAAATGGAAGGAAATGACTAGTCTTCAAATCCACTGAGGAAATCATCCCCACATGTTCAGTTGCATGTCACCAATGACAAGTGTTAACTAAATGAGAAGCAAGGTCCAAGACGTAGTCTGAGCTTGAACATATTCATTCAAATGCTGAACTGAGTCTGAGGCAGTGTTAAAGAGATTGACAGCGGCTTTCTTGATAGGACTTAGACAGAGAACATGGAGGATGGAGGTGAAAGATGCTTTTTGTTACTGGGTTCCAATTCAGTGTCTTTACTGTTTATAAATTATTATCAATAACCTTGCTACTTATATTGTTCTGTCATGTTTAGTAAATACTGCAATAGAAAATAAGATTTAGTAGACAGATATTCAGGAACTAGTACTCAATTTCTTTGAACTGTGGAGTTCAACCTGAAAAAGGAGCTCTCCATGCAGTATATAAACAGGCTAAATCATAAATCTAAAAAATATATTCCTTTTTTTTTCACTGAAAGACATAAAAAATCAGCAAAACAGCAGGAACAGCTAGACACGCTAAAATTAATTTATCCTGCAATGATTAGTGATTTGAACAATGGTTGAACTTTCTAATGATTATTTTTTCTAAGGAATAATCCCACATATTTTCATTCTAAGGTTCTGTGTGGTGCAAGGTATATTTAATTTCACACTTGTTATCTGGACAAAACAGACTAGGAGACAAAGATATGAAAAGCTTTGGCAGAAGAGGAAGGATATATTTAGAAAGTATGTGCACAACATTTGTATGTACATATAGCTGTAGTAAACTTCACTGACTGGGTTTGATATTCTACTCACTTTCTATTCTATGCACTTGGATTTAATATACAGGTTATTCACTGAGTAAATCAGAACATAAGGTTTATCCACTGAAAAGCACAATTAAATGTATTACTATTTTTAGCACTTTAAAACCACGGGTGTAATTTTATTGCATGTATAAAAGCAAAAGATGCTTTTGCATTAATGCCTGCCCAAATGGGCTTCTCTGACTCTTGGAGCATATTAGATTAGAACCACACTCTTGAAGCTAAGGGGAGAGATTCCCAAAGTCAAATCATGTCTTTCTTCACAGGGAGCTTTGGACTTGCACCTTCAAACACACTAAACTGAGGAAAAGAAACTCTCCCTAAAACTACCTTGGTGCAGCTCTTTTGCCAGTACAGGATCCTGACAGCCAGCTGGCAGATCCAGCCTCTGCTGAGTCAGGACCTTGCTTCTGTTTGCAGCTTCAAATGTTTGAGGTTTGCAAAACATCACCAGCAGAAACAAGAGAGTTCACAAATACCCCATGGGAATTTGCCTTTCTCATTTGCAAAATCCCAGAGGAGAACATGGTTCTTCTAGTTATGCATCGCTTATTGTTAAAACTCAGAAAGCATTTCCAATATCCTGTTTCTGGCAGGATTAATTTACAAAATAAAATACAAGCATTTTCCCTCTGTTGTGGTCAACAAATTGTGGCATTATCTCTCTCTGTAAGGTGCAAACCCGACTGGCTTGGTTGAAGGAAGCAACCTGACTGAAAAGGTCAGATTTTTCCAACATCGAGCACTTCTATAGATCTTCTATGGACCAGAAATTGCTGCTTTGAAAGACCACAATACAGTACGAAATAATGAGTAATCTTCTTCAGTATTATTTTCATGCTGTATGAATATGCTTTGTATTTTTACATCAGCGATATTTTAGCAAGTAATGATAGCAGTTAGCAGAGATGTTTGTAAAGTAACAATTTTTATTCCATAGAAGATCTACAGTTGTGAGAAAATATAGTAGGATGTTGAAAATACTTCAAAAAAGAAAATACTTTCTGAGTTTTATTTTTAGGAAAATCTCGATTTCAAAAATGTTACAAATTTGAATGGTCACAACAATCCCTCTAGAAATATAATTAATACATTGTGAAATGTCTTCTGGGTGTGAAATAGAATTTCCAACACTGAGAGTGAAGTGCTTCCAGAAACCAACATTATTCACAAAAAAGAAACTAGTTGAAATAAAAGCCAGTATGTCATTAGAATTTTTTGTGAAGTATTATTAAATTTCAGGCAGGCTTAGGTGTGATCTTACAAAAATTTCTATGTCTTCTTGCAACTGTAGAGCTGATCTTCATGAGTGCATAGTGAAATAACACCCAAGACATGAACAATGCCAAAGTATATTTGTTGGGAAGAAAATGAATAAGAAATACTGTCTCATTAAACTTCTTATCAGGGAAATTAAGAACAGTTTTAGTATTTTCTGTCAATTTTACACATTTTCATGTCTGAAAATCAAAAGACTGGTATAAAGGAGTGAATTACCATGTGTTAACAGTCATAATGTAGCAACCAGATATACTTTTGACTTCACTTTCAAGGTCTTTCAGACATTCATGTGGAGCAACTAAGTCACCTAGAAAAGTGAACGCAGGTAAATTACACTTCAGTTTAATCACATCTTTACTATAAAGAATTGAATCTAACAGACCAGGATCATGCAGGACTGAAGTAGTTGTTTTTCCTTTAAACACAGCTGAACTCCCCTCTGCAGAAGTTGTGAGGGAGGAATAAATCTGAATTCCTTTCACTCCTGGTTGTGCTGTGTCCTAGCCTCATCCACAGCGTGACTTGTCCTCCCCAACACTGGCACACTTCACTAGGCTCAGAACCAAGGGCAGGAAGGGAGAGAGCTGTGAGAGAGAGGGGGCACTGACTATTCATCTGTCAAAGGTATTTTGATTTCATAATCCCTGAGTCACACATGGAAGAGAACTTCCTTGAAAAGCCTGCCACAGCCAGCAAAGCTGCAAGTGAACTGGTCTTAGCTGATACAATCAAAGGGAAGTGAAAAAAACTGAACATGACAACTCAAAGATGTGCCTGGCTACCCCAGCAATACAACTTCTACTCAGAGATGATTGATATTACACTGGCTGGCAATATGTTTCTACTTTTACATATATATATATTTGAATCAAAAGTGAACAAACCCCTTAAATATTCTGTCTAAGAAACCAGTGGCCTTTTCAAGCAAATTGTTACCACACTGCTTTCTCCTCTTCTGAAAGTCCATATAGACAGATAAACTGAGAATAGAAAAACCACATCTGAATTAAAGCCCAACATACAAATTATTACCTCTGTGATCATCTCATTTCCCCTGGACTAACATTAGACTAGGAGCCAGATACTTTTAAAACTCTGTTTTAGTTAAAGACTGAACCTCATCAGAAAAGAAACAAATTCCAAAGCACTATGTGTCTGAAATAGTAAATATAAGGTTATATATATTAATTTTCTCTCCATAAGGCCTTGGGCTCTGTTAGCATTTGGATTTTGCTGTGGCTTGAGGTCTGGAATAAAATCAAGTCCTCCTATTCATGCTCACAGAGCATGAAGAGATTGATCACTGAATCACAGACTAACAGAATGTTAGAATGTCTGGGTTTGGAGTCTTAAAGACCTTAAAATCACTTAGTTCCAATCCTCCTGTCAGTGTTGCCACCTACTAGATGAGGTTGCTCAGGGTCCCATCCAACTTGGTCTTGAACACTTCAATAATGTGTCCTCAGAGACTTCTCTTCTCCAAGATTAAGAACCATAACTCTCTCAGCCTGTCTTCACAGGGAAGGTGCTCCAGCGCTCTGTTCATCTCCATGGGTCTGCTTTGGACCTGGACTAAAAGGTTCACATCTTTCTTGTGCTGAGGGCTCCAGACTTCGGCACAGTACTCCAGCTGAGGTCTCATGAGGGCAGAGTAAAGGGGCAGAATTACCTTCCTTGACCTGCTGGCTGTGCTTCTTTTGGTGCAGTCCAGGATACAGTTTGCTCTCTGGTCTACAAGCCACATTGTTGGCTCATTTTCAGATTTTCATCCAAAGCAAACCACAAGTCCTTGCCTGAAGAACAACTGAATTCAATAAAAATGAGCAGGAAGGGAAAAAATTGACTTTCCTTGAGGACTTGTTAACACTGTTGGGAGAACAAGCCATATAATACTCATCCTGGGTCCGTGGGCAGGTCACAAGCGGCAGAAGCCTTCCGGATAGCAGACAAGATAAAATATGGAAAGGCGAAACACAAGTGGTTGTCTGGAGGATTTCTGTGTGGCTTTGGAGAGTGAACAGACTAAGGGCTAGAGTTAAGGAGCCCAATAGGAAGGATGGAAGAGCACTTGCATGGGAAGAGTCAAATACAGGACTCCCAGACACATGTGGAATGAAACTTTCAGGATATGCAAGAAGAAGATTAAAAATTATGGGAGGAATCAGAGATGTACCAAGAAATTAAGCAAATGCATTCATTTCAGCTGAAATGAACTGTGTATCTCCATACCTCTTTTTCATTACGAATTTCTCTTCCAAATGATTTTTACTGGTTGAAGGACGGAAGTCAGAGAGTTGTGGTCAATGGGTTGGAGTCTAGTTGGAGGTCTGTGTCTAGTGGAGTCCCTCGGGGGTCAGTACTGGGACCAGTACTTTTCAATATATACATTGACAACTTGGATGAGGGAACAGAGTGCACTGTCAGAAAGTTTGCAGATAGGAGACTTGGATGTGCTGGTGGATGAGAAGCTCAACATGAGCCACCAGTGTGTGCTTGCAGCCCGGAGGGCCAACCGTATCCTGGGCTGCATCAAGAGGAGCATGGCCAGTAGGTCGGGGGAAGTGATTTGCCCCCTCTGCTCTGTACTGATGAGACCCTACCCGTGTGATGGACGTGTCAAACCATTACAACCCGGAATACTGTGTCCAGTTCTAGAGCCCCTCTTACAAGAGAGATATGGGAGTGCTGGAGTGAGTCCAGAGAAGGGCCACAAGAATGATCAGAGGACTGGAGCACCTCTCCTATGAGGACAGACTGAGAGAGTTAGGGTTGTTCAGTCTGCAGAAGAGAAGGCTCTGAAGAGACCTTATTGTAGCCTTCCAGTATCTGAAGGGGGCCTACAAGAAAGCTGCTCAGGGTCTTTTTAGGAGTTCAGGTAGTGATAGAACCAGGGGAAATGGGTGTAAGCTAGAGGAGGGTAGATTTAGGTTAGATATTAGGAAGAAGTTCTTCACTATGAGGGTGGTTAGGCAGGGGAACAGGTTGCCCAGAGAGGTTGTGGAAGCCTCATCCCTGGAAGCTTTGAAGACAAGGCTTGATGGGGCCCTGGGCAACCTGATGTAGTGGATGGTGTCCCTGGCAGGCAGGGAGGTTGGAACTAGATGATCTTTGAGGTCCCTTACAACTCTTATAATCCTATGATCCTATGATCCTATAACGCTAAACTGGGTGGAGTGGCTGACACACATATAATATGCTTCCTGGGACCATGGGCATGTTCCAAGTGGCAGAAACCTTCTGGACAGCAGACAAGAGAAAATTTGGAAACGTGAAACACAAATGGTTGTTTGGAGGATTAGGTTGTGCTGCCATTCAGTGAGACTTATACAGGCTGGAGAGTTGGGCAGGGCGAAATTTAATGAAACTCAACAAGGGCAAGTGTCGAGTTTTGCACCAGGGAAAGACCAACCCCATGGATCAGTATAGGTTGGGGACTGACCTGCTGGAGAGCAGTGAAGAGGAAAGGGACCTGGGGTTCCTGGTGGATGGAAGAACGACCATGAGCCAGCACTGTGCTCTTGTGGACAAGAGGGCTAATGGTATTCTGGGGTGTATTAGGAGGGGTGTGGTCAGTAGGTCAAGAGAGGTTCTTCTCCCCCTTTACTCTACCCTGGTAAGGCTGCATCTGGAATCTTGTGTCCAGTTCTGGGCCCCTCAGTTGAAGAAGTATAGGGAACCGCTTGAAAGAGTCCAGCACAAAGCCACCAACATGATGAAGGGGGTGGAACATCTTCCTTATGAGGAAAGGCTGAAGGAGCTGGGTCTCTTTAGCTTGGAGGAGACTAAGGGGTGACCTCATCTACACTTTTAAATATGTGAAGGGGTGAGCATCAGGGGGATGGGGTCAGGCTCTTGTCAGTGAAGCCCAGTAACAGGGCAAGAGGTAACGGCTGTAAGCTGCAGCATAGGAGGTTCCATGTGAATACAAGAAAAAACTTTTTCCCAGTGAGGGTAACAAGGACAGACTGCCCAGAGAGGTTGTGGAGTCTCCTTCTATGGACATATTCAAAACCCATCTGGAGAGGTTTCTCTGTGACCTGGTCTAGAGAATCCTGCTGTGGCCTGGGGGTTGGACTAAATGATCTCTCAAGGTCCCTTCTAACTCCTAACATTCCGTGATCCCATTATTCTTTTTTTTACTTGTATTCTTTTTTTTTCTTTGGTTTTGTGTGTGTGTGCCTGTTAAATCCAAAAAGATAAAGGTTCGGCTCTTCCCCACCATGGGACCACACACATCTGTAGGTCTTCACTAGCTGATAGACTATTTTATCTTCTTGAAGCAGTTTTGATTCATTTTGCACTAGCAGCAGTGAGACTTCTGTCATTGCCTCTAGAAGGGAATGAGTCCTTCAGAGGCTACCATGCAAAATACAACCCAGTATTAGGATTTATTAAATAGAAAAGTTCTCATTTTCTGTACAGGCCACTGACTCTAACAGTGATTTCTGTAGCACATGGTCACAAGATTTTTTTATTAAATTTTCATCCTTGTATCTAGATTAATTTTACAGAAAGTGTCAATCTGGTATTTTTACAGTGTATGGAAAACGGTTTAGTTAAAAAAAAAAAAAAAAGGAAGAAAAAAGAACACTAAAAAGGAATAAGGAGGAATGCAGGACTTCAAATCCTTATCCTCGGTTAGGTGCAATTGTTGCAAGAGAAAAATACTTGCTTACTGCAGCTGATTACAATAGCTTATGAACATACTGCTTGCTCATATTGGCAAAAAGTCTACAGACTTGAAAGTGACAGACTTGAAAGTGCAGCTATTTTCCTATCCATTGAGAAGCTGCAGTGGACAGGCTCTTGAAATCAGATACAATGTTGCAAAGTAGGGTGAAAACAAATAGAGCTAAAGAAAGAAGGTTCTTGCCATCCTCAGGTGAGTATTTCTCTGGAGCGTGGTAGCTAGAAGAACTCAAGCTTTTTATTCAATTTCAAATGATAATGTATTTTGTTCAAGCACCTCTTTTCTTTTTTGGCTTGTAATTTAATTTGTAAAAGTGTCTTCTTATTTAATATCTACCCTGTACTATGCAAGCTAGTTTGATGTGAATATGTATAATCACATGATGTATTTCTTTTCTTGAAACAAGCTGAGGCAGGCCCCCAGAATTGGCTTTCTTAGTGGAGTATTTCTGGATGTGGACTGGAACCTCATGTTTTGCTGAAACTTCACAAAACTGGCTTTGAATTTGCCATTGGGGTTTATGGTCCTGTCAGTGATGCTGCTCAGTGAAAGAGCCAAAGAAAGTCAAAACAAAAGCAATATGAACATACAAATAAAACACTCATTTGTAGGTGTGAATTAGCATTAACAAGCCTGAGGCAGCCTGGGTATTAAGAAGCTTGAAGCAGCCTTTCCACAGATCTGTGAACCTGCAGGCTAGGCAGGAGTTGCACTTCTACATTGTTGTTATCTTAAAAGCATGTTGCATTCCCTTTAAAAATAAGCAAACCCTAGAAAAATACATGCTACCTTCATGTTCATTAAAATCCCAGTGATCAGCATTCAGGAGATATTTCTTCTCTGTCTAGCCTAATTCCCAATTTGTATTTGTTACACATTTATCACAGCAGACAAATCTGAAACAGCTACCTAATGTATTAATATTTTTTCTTTTCCCATAATAAATTTAAGGATTTTAATCTTTGCTCATAAAATAAAAATTTCTGAAGGCTCTTTTTGAGAAAAATTTCTTTACCTGAACAGCCCAATCTGTTGTTTATTTCTGTGGTCCTGCCTGCTTGGGATCTCCCTTGACTCATGTTAGAAGAACAGATGTACACCAGGGCTTGTGAAATTGGTTGCTGTGAGTCAAAATACCACCTACCCTGCAGAGCTCAGCCTTGACAGTCAGGGATTGTGAGCAGATCCCAGAACCTATGAGTTTCCAGGGCTGGCATATTTAGAGTCTGAACAGAGCCAGAGCAAAAGCACCATCCTCAAAAATGTCAGCAATTGACCTTCTCAAAAAAGATGTAAGGAGGTGTGTATGTGTGCTGCTCCACTGGGGAGTGATTGGTTGCAGCTGACAGCTCATTACTTGCCTCCAATAACAAGCCTGTTTAATGTAAAGTACTTTGGAGGCTTCCCTCTCCCAAAGACATTGGGCATGGAGAATGGACTATGGCAGTGCTAATTAACATCTTCTAAAGTGATATCTTCTGGCTTTCAGAGGTGTTTCAGGTAGCTCTATAAGGACTTTTGATAATGCACCAGCTCTCTGCTTCTTTGAATATCATGCACCAACCTCTCTGCAAAACCTCCTGCCAGCTTCTGTGCCGTTGCAATTGCTGCTGCACATGTATTTGTGGTGTAGCTTGCATCAGCCAAAATGCTACATCTATATCTAATTATTCTTCTTCCTTATCACCAATCAGGAATGCCAATTAGTATAAGAAGTAAAGAATGAAGAGATAAGATCTCTGAGTGAGCAGTTTCCCAGCAATTAATAGTAGGCAAATTGCCATCTATCAAACACCTGCTGGTTTCCTGGTAATAAATTAGGGAACATCTGAGCTACATGGCAAAGGAACAGAGAAATAAAAGGGTGAAAAAGAGGGAGTATGCGTGTGAGTCATGTCCCAACAAGGAACTGAGATTTTTGGGGCAAAAGGAAATTAACTTTTCTAGGCTGGCACCAGAGGAGTTCAAGAAAGTTCTGGCTAGGTTGGTTTGACACTGAAGTTTTCTTGTTTTCATGCATTGCATGAATTTGAAATAACTGAGTTCATGTCAAAGGTTTGGATTGCTTGGATTAAACTAGTACTTACCCATGTGCAGGCAGGGCTGGTATCACAGTTGAGGCCTGTCATTTTGCTGCAAAACAATATCCACCAAAATATTTACTCAGTGAAGGAGTCTTTTGTGGATGCCTTTCGGCATCTCATCAGGGCCTGCTGCTGTCAAACCAAAATGTTGGCCAATGATCAGTAACAGGACAGCCAAGTGATTCAGGCTAACTGCTATTTATCTGCCCTGAAAAAAGGCCCATACCCGGTGTTCATTTCATAGAAAATGTTTTGCCTTTGATCCTCGACCTAAGAAGGGCAGATATGGAGCGGAGTATCAGAGAGTTTGTGGGTTTTGACTTTTCTTATCCTTGAGGGACGTCCTCACCCATGATGACTTTGGTCAAGTATAAGACTGCCTTATGTTTGACAGCTGTGAACTAAGGGATCATCCCTCAAAGCAAGAAAGCTGAAGGATATGTGGGCTTATCCTTACTGTCCTCAAGTAATTTTTGGTGGTGGTGGGCTTTTTTATTGTTGGTTTTGGGTTTTTTTCCTTTCTTTGAAGTTTTTTCTCATCCACCGGTGACTGGAGAAAACTGATGGTGAATTCAGTCACCCATCTTAACCCCTGATCCTGTATGAGTCTTCCTGACACTGCTTTTGAGGATCTTTCTCATTAGGAACCTGTTCAACACCTTCCTAACCCAGTATGGCTCCCTGTTAGGCAAGCATGAATCAATATCTGACCATAAGACTTACTGCCTGACTTTACCTGCAGTCAGACTTGAGTAGGGATCTTGTGTGAGGCATGGAGCAAGACTATTTCACATTCATACACTCACAGATAAATAGTAAAATGCTCTTGGCCAGTGATTCATGAGCACTCTGAGCTAAGGTCTGTAGCTAGGGTGACTCTTTAACACAACACTGACTCAACTATCAATTATGTAGGAAGTGCTTGTAAAGGAGGGGCAGGGATCTGTGTCCTTCTTTGAGGACTCATCAATCAACTTTAGCAACATGAAGGCTCAACCAGAACACGTCAAGCAGGTCTTGTTTTACACCCCAAGCCTCTTAATGAAATATTTACTGCAAAATGTGATTCACTTCATTCTGCTCTAAAAATCTCTGAATAATCACCACAATTAGCTCTAACTGCTCTGCCAAAAATCAAGCGTAAGTACTTGAAAGATGGATATTACCCAAATTGGGCAGGCAAAGATAAAGAGCTCTTGTAAATAACAGCTTAAAGTATCACCCAGTCCTAAACAACTGAAGAAAGTCCATTTGACTCTCTTCAGCACAGCATTTTTTGCATATCAGATGTAAAAAACATGGGTTTCATAAAAGAGACAGTAGCATCCAGATATGCCTTTGTTTGCTGAGGTACTACAGGTAGCAGTAGCTTCTGGCTGTGTGGTAGGCCACAGATGAAAATGAGGGTATTTAACTCCATCTGTTCTTTACACCACAGTCCTTTGCCAAACACAGACTGTAAAACAGCATCGGCATTTCCTGGTTATGCGGAACTTCCCATCTGTTTCACATATTTTCTCTCCTTCACTGGAAACCTACTTTATATCCTCTCCCCTCTGCTGCTTCTGCTTGCCAAACTGTATTTCTTGTCCTAGAGCTTAATCTGGAGGTAAGGAATGAACAGTGCCCCAAATGGTCCACCCAAAGGTGTAACAATGCTTGTTTAAAGGCTCTTCTTACACCTCAGGGAATCTAAACTAGTGAATAAAACACATTTAGACTCCAGACTTCCCTACAAACTTGTATCTTTTCAAAGGTGGCATATACAGCTAGTTCTTGGGGAGGGGGCGGTTTAACTTTTTTTCCCAAAAAACCCCGATTTCTGAGAAAATGAATCCTATATGAAATTGTTTTCTAATTGTAAGCCACAACGATACCTTATCAGGAGGCAGGTATAGTCTTGATATTCAGCCAGATTTCATAATTAGCTGTTACTTTCCCCTACTCTGATGCAAGCTACTAGCTACTAAACCTATACACTTGTTTTGATACAGAACTGCATCAGCAGACAACAACAGAATTTATTAAGCTTGGGTTGCTCTAAAAATATGAAAATATGAAAAAGAAATACATCATAATAAAGATAAGCTAAAAGGTGAATGACAATTCACATGGAGATAGAGATAAGCAAGAGAAGGTAAGAAGGAAATATTTCACTCTACCTTATGCAAATTCATAAGATTTTGAAACATTTGTTTTTCATAGTTCCAAAGATTAGAATCAAAATCTCAAAAACATTTGCAAGTTGCAAATCAGCGCAAGTAGTTATCTAGACCAAATCAGGGGGTTTTTTATATGACATACAGTTTACTAAAACAATGATCTAAATCAACATATATTTTTGTACAAAAATCTTTCCATATCTGGAACAAATTTTCTGTGAGTACCCAAGCACATTTCTCAACACACATTTCATCTAACAGATAAAGATGTGCTATTTTCTTTACTTTATGGAGAAGAAAACTTCAGTACCTTTCAGTTTATGTAGGTGAAATGTGAGAAACTTCTGGATGATCACATTACTCCAGCAGCTCTGAAAATTTGATGTTAGGGACCCACTACCAGTTTCACCCTTAGCTAGTCGCCTTGGAGGAGCTGATAACACAGTCAGCAAAATAAATTAACCACACAGATTTTAGCTCTTGAGGTTAGCTCTCAAGTCATTGTGCTTTCCTAGGAAGCAAGAAGTTTGGCTGAGAAAACCTTTTTTCTCACTATTAATCATCTCAGCCTGGTAGTTTTCCAAGAACTTCATCCAATACTTGGACACATTTGTTCATCACATGTGGTGGCTGGGCAGGATTATGTCTCCCTTCATATTTGAAAAGAAATGGCCAGATTTTAACGAAGTGTAATATACTAACATGTGAGTTTCTGTAATAATTTAGATTGCTTTTTGATTTTTGGCTGTGTAGAACCACACTGATTTCGAGAAAACAGCCTGTTAGCTACAAATACAGATTTAGCTAAATTTACTGACAGTTACCTTTTCAGAGGCTGAACCGCGTGGGAGATAGACAACAGAAATACAACAGAGATACAAAGTATAACAATGACTCAGTAAAAGAATTTTTAAGCCAGGAGAATGGACTTTGAGGGACAAGATAACAAAACGTTACAGTCAACATTGTACGCTCAAGTGACCAGAGTTATTTGTACATATTGCTATAAAGGTTGTCTTTTATTATCTTTGTGAAATGCCACAAAGCCAGTAGCTTTTTAACATTGAAAAATAATGGGCCAGCATCTTAAGCCTTTTATAAAACTAACTCACAGACGCCTGGGACAGTGAAATACACAAAACTGCTAGGTGTGGGATAGCAGGAGGTATTAGGATATATGGCCCTAGGAAAGAGAAAGAAGAAGGCATGGCAAAGATCCATGGATTTGGGAAACGGACTTCATGTTCACTTTGAAGTCCTGGGAGATAGGGGGGTGGAAGATCAAGTGCTACAGACTTCTGACACTCAGTTTCACCTGAGACTTGGAATCATCCGTGATAATTTAATCAGAGAGGAATGTTAATTAAGTCTTCAGACCCTACGTATAGACGCTAGTTAATTATGTGTTGATTAGCATTTTGCTGTATTGAACATGGAACAGCCTGAATGAATCCTACCTGGAAATGCCACAGGTAAGACAATTCAGGTCTGTTGTATGCAGGCTGTGGATGGGCATTGTGGTGGCTCTCGTTTAACTGAACTGGTTCTGTTCCCTAGGAACTGGACCCAGACAGGCATGCTTGTTCCTGGCACATGTGCTGTATGCTAGGAAACAGGGGCAGCAGACAATAAGAGAGAAATTGAGCCCAGAGTGGAGGGAAATTAAATATAAGTTTCTACCTGTCTGTTAGCAAATAACACAACTTGGTTTGCACTTCTTGGCATGTGGAATTAAAATTATCCCTGCGGATATTTGTGTGGTGCAAAGATGAAGCTGAAGCTACCTGAAGGCCTGATATTGCCCAAAGGAGTGCTTCTGTGCCCTGCCTGCCCTCACCTATGTGCTCTTATCATGTCTTGCTGGCCAGTGATGTCCTAGTTCAAGGAGGACTACCAACAGCAGAAAATATCATTGTTTCTGTAGAACTGAACTTCTGCTAGCCTAGTGCTTCAGGACACTTTGCAGCTGGGTGAGACAATATACTTGCATCAACCCAATGGTCAAAGTAGGCATAAGAAACAGGTCTGGCCACATTAGAGGCAGCTGGCTGCTGGATTGGCTTAGTTGCACTGTTCATCTGCACTTGTACATTTATCCTGACCTGCTACTATGTGTACACTGCTAAATGAATCCTCACTGAAGTAATCATTTGGATATTTCATAGACAGTGGTGAGAGCAAAGGTGACATCCTGGGTCACAGTTCTGAATGGAGCAGCTGCCACAATGGTGTTAGTTTCGGTTTCTGGAGACACAGTCTTTTTTTCACTAGAGGGGTAGGAAATTTCAAAGACAATGTCAATCCTTTTAACATCATCTTGCTGAATGGTATCACAACCACCAATTGCTTGGGGCTTTAAGGTGTCTCAGAAATAATCATGTCAAGACTCAAACACACTAGCATTGCTGGAGACTTACAGGGAATTTCTGAAGTGTAGGAACCTGAAAGTGTTCTCAGGAGCTGGTAGCATTTATGACTGAACTAAAGATATTAAAACTCAATTTTTTAAAAGCCTTTACCAAAGCTATAGAGAAACATAACAAGAGATTGACTAAAGAAAAATAAAGTTGGATCATTTATTTCAGAAGAAATAAAAACCATCACAGGTCCTTACCTCCAGTTTCAAATAAATTACAAGACTTTGAAATCAAGGGCATCTTGTTATGTTTATAATTATTTGTCAATCGCACGGATCGCTATCTATTAACAGTTTGGGAAACTATCAGAAGACCATCAGTATGTCTTTTAAGGGAACATAACTTTAGTAAACACCTTTATCACTCCCTTTGTGAATTATAACAATTAATTACAGAAAACTACAGTCTGATTGCGGTATTTCTTCTACTTGGTTAAGCAATCACTGTTAATGCCAGGATCACTGATGTCCCAATATTATGACAAAACAGAAGGAGTTCAACTGTAGAATTGCTGATGAATTTTCAGATGCTCAGCATGAACTAGCCTGTAAGAACTTGGGATTTCCTTGTTGTTGATTAAAGCCACTCATAGATTATTTATACACAGATTACCTGCCTCAAGTTCTTGTTTCGTCAATTACAATTATACAGATATGACAAAAAATGTGTAGGTAACTGATCTCTAACTCGTCAGTTGAATTTCTTAAGTTTGCCTATAGCAAGAGTTCGGTTTTTACCACCCACGCATTGCTTTGCTTACGTGAAACAAAAATCTGACAAGCTTTCTAAAAGCTCCACCTCTGATTCTCTTGCTGTTAATCTCCTTATTGTTAACGCAAAATCGCTGCTTGTTGAGGCCAACAACTTTTTGCGTTTCAAGTTGTTCTAGGCCACACCTGCTTGACAACTAGTAAAACTAGTTAAATAATAATAAAAGTTATTAAGTGCATGTTTCATAAGTGGTGATAGGTATGGAAGCACAGATTCATTTTTCCCATCATTCCTACTTCTAAAACGTGAAAATTTCGACATTTTTAGTTTACAAATAATTGTCATTGAAAGATTTGTTGCTATCTACCCTTTCTGTTATTCTACAGCTACAGCACATGGGCATGGGATGCTTGATGTCTGGCACAGCCAGAGGCAGTCTGAGAGCAGTCAGGTGATTCCTGGAGGTGCAGCTGCCCTTCAATACTCCCTGGCTCTAAACACTCTTTCGTGGGTCTGGGAGGCTTCACAAGCTTAGCACCCAGTAGCTCCTGTGTGAACACTTGAACGGAAAAATAAATACTTTCTTCCAGTGGAATTTATTAAGCCCTTAGCATGTATTCACAGCAATGTGGAGGTCTACCTCTCTTCCCTGCACTCAAAGCCACTGGTAAAAAACAGTTTGATGCTTACAGCGGTACCAGTGTCTCTGAAAAGGTACTATGTGATGCTGCAATACACTTAGGACTTCTCTGCTCTTCCAAAAGGCAGTTAGGGACTGAATAAGATGTCTCTCACATAATGTTGAAGATGAGTGACATGCTGGGGAGCACTTAAGAAAAACAAGGTATTCTCTGGAAGCTGATGTGGGGAAAAGGAGCATCTTTAACATACAGACAAGAAGTGGGTTTTTTTCTGTTAAAATAATAAACATGGAAAGTTGAGACATGGGTACTTCCTTATCACAGAATTATAGAATGTTAGGAGCTGGAAGGGACCTCAAAAGATCATCCAGTCAAAACCCACTGCCCTAGACCAGTTCACGCAGAAGCACATCCAGCTGGGTTTTGAATATCTCCATAGAAGGAGACTCCACAAACTCTCTGGGTGGTCTGTCAAATCCTCCCTTCTTCCTTCAACACCTCTCCATAATTTGTATACCTTTTGCGACCCACATTCTGTACTCTCACTCCTTGCCTCTCCATTGTGTCTGCCTTAGCAATGAATTACTGGATAGTAAAGGACTCCGTGGCTTTCAGATCTCCCATGCACAATAATATGATTAATACGGTTACTCCAGTCTTCAAAAAGGGCAAGAAGGAGGACCCAGGTAACTACAGACTGGTCAGCCTCACCTCCATCCCTGGAAAGGTGATAGAACACTTTATCCTCAACTCTGTCTCTCAGCATGTCAAGGAGAAGGGGGTCATTAGGAGCAGCCAACATGGGTTTCCCAAGGAGAAGTCATGTTTGACCAACCTGATTGCCTTTGATGAAGACATAACCAAGTGGATAGATGATGGTAGAGCAGTGGATGTGGTTTATCTTGATTTCAGTAAAGCATATGACACTGTCTCTCACAACATCCGTCCAGCTAGTGAGAAAATGTGGTCTGGATGATTGGGTACTGAGACGGATTGTGAACTGGCTGAAGGGCAGAAGTCCAAGAGTTGTGGTCAATGGGATGGAGTCTAGTTGGAGGCCTCTGTCTAGTGGAGTCCCTCAGGGGTCGGTGCCAGGTCCAGTACTTTTCAATCTATTCATTAATGGCCTGGGTGGGGGAACAGTGTGCACTGTCAGCAAGTTTCTTGATGACGCTTAAACTTTCCTTTCCTGGAATAAACAGTGGTTACAGACTCCAGCAAGCACACAGAGAAGAACAAAGACGTTGTGCAGCTCCTGATAGGTAACAGCACTGCCTAGCACAGGGTACACTTGTGCAGCTTGGCCTGTATCTCTCTGCTAGACAGGTCATGGTTCCTGGAGACAAAGGTAGGGGTTCACCCCGATCAGTTACTAAGCTGTAAGCTGGCTGGTATCATGAACTTTGCATTACATTTAGCCTTGACTTGCTGGACAGATGCCCAGTGCTTTCTGCTTCTTAATCTTCTTAATGCACATTCCCAAAAAGCTGGCTTATTAAATTCCCTGTGAAATGTGGAGTCCCTGAAGATAGACAGGCACACAGTGCCTGCAGATAGGCAGGTCTCCCACATTGTTGCAGTGGAAGTGAGCATAAACGGTTTCAGTGATTCTGAGGGTAAAGTACTCTCATGTTTTCTTTTTATGACCCTTTCTTCCTTTTGACATGTCATAAGCAGCAAGAGAGGGTAGAGCACTTTTTCCAATTTATTTTTTCTGATGTAAAATTGCTTTGTCTTTATTTTCCACATATAGTCATATATGAATTTTCAAAAGGGAAGTACAAAAGAAAATCAGTGTGGAAAAAAGAAAATGAAAAAGAAAGGAAAAAAAAAAACCCAGACACACCCTCCTCCCAACCCCCTTCCCCAATCAAGTCCACTTGCAACCATAACAGGATATTAACAATTATGTCTGCTGTAAGCAGGGAAATTAGCCTTGATGTTAACTTAGTCATCTTTAATGAAAGTTTCACGCTGTAATTCTGCACAGTTGTGCTGGAAAGGGAGATACTGGGAACTCTCAATCTGTCAGAGTGGCAGGTGTCCAGCAGAGAGTTCTGCAAAGAGCCAGGTGCCACAAGGGTAGTTGACATTATCACATATGGTTCCAAGAAGCTACTGTTCATTGCATGGAAGCCACAGTGAGGGCCTAGTCTTTCTCTGGAGAATCTTTCTCTTTGGCAGAGGCAAATTGTAGGAAGTTACATATGCTTGTTTCCTTCTGAAGGAGAAGTTAATTGGTCTACAAAGCACTCTCATTACAGACCTCTTGAGTTGCTTGGCACTGCAATAACAGAAATAATCCTGGTTTCTCCCAAAAGACACTGGTGCACTAATGTTATTTGCTTTTACAAAACAAAATAACACCCCCCTCAAAAAAAAAACAAAACACCCCACAAAACGGAAAAAACATCTGCTTTACAAAAACACATTTTTGTTGTTTGGGGTTTTTTTTATCAGTGCCTCCAAAAGAGAGTGGGCAGAAGTTGAGAAATATTGCTGTTCACTGATTGTAAAAATTTTGGCTAAGTAAGAAAAAAATTGTGGCACCTAAATCCTTAGTAAAATAGCCAAATAAACAGTCAATTTTTCTCATAGTTTTGTGTGATTAGTGGTCAGTGGGAATAACCAGCTGCTTACCACCACACATTTAAAATCAGTTCATGGTATTCTGAAGCTTCAAGTTGAGAAGCTCACTGTTAATATCTTCTATGAAGGTCAGGAAGACATTCTGTGTAATGACAAAAGCAATAAAAACTGAAATAATAATTAGCCAGTAATAACAATCTTTGACCAAATTCTTCTCCCACTTGGTCAAAGAAGATAAAAGAAGGAGCACTTTGAAATCTCCAACTGTAATTACACTTCTGGTTTGGAAAGAGTTGCTCATGGAATGTAAATTCACAACTTTAGGTGAGTGTTAACTGTGGAGTAATGTTCGTTGGTGGGAAAAAGGTTCATTTGATGGTAAATGCTGAACCTAGAAGGTCTCATGCTCTCTGGGTTAAAAGGTATATCTGATTTGCAATAGTTGAATGAAGCCATGAAATTGGAAAGTTCTCCTTCTAAAACCTAAATATAGCAATGTATAAATGTTTAACACTACTGGAAACGCTGCTGAAATCAAACTGATTTTCCAAAACTGTGCTTACGATGTAAAACAAGCACTGAATGCATGTTTCGTCTCTCTTTGTGACCCATGCGTTAGTATACATCCAGAAATTTAGAAAGGCAAAGTGCTGTGTTCATTGGATAGTAGGAAAATCTGCAGTGATGATTTAAGAAACCGGTAGTTTTCTTCTATTACACACAGCAAATATTTCTGTTGTGTTTAACAAGTTTGATTGATTAGATAAAACAATGTCAGTTTGCAGAATCATTGCTCCTAGATGGAGGCTTTAAGTGTTTACTTCATAAACCTTTTCTCTTTCTCTTTTCACTCTTCATTTTGCCCTAAAGATATATAACTAAGTTATAAAATCATTTTGGGAAGAATTTTGGTTGATTGATTTTTTTGGCCTCAGCAAAAAACCCCACCAGGTTTGCTGTTGTCAGCAACAGCATGCACTCTACAATAGCTTAAAATAATATCCTTTTGGAATAATGGAAATATGAGATGAAGATCTTAAAGCAATAGTTCTTCATGTCACTTCCATTGCCAATGTAGGATCACTCCCTTTGGTATATATTTAATAAAATAATTTAAAAAATTTAAAGAAGAAATTTAAGAAGCTATTAGGAAGTAGGGCCATGTTAGTGGTCTAATCATCATGGTCCAAATATTTAGATTCCACCTTGGCAAGGTTGTATCAAGCTGTAACCTATCTCAGATAAACATCCTGCAGTACATATTGAATTTGGATTACATCTTTAGCTGGTAAGACTACATGGAATTCACAAACTGGCCTTCCTCCACTTTCTCTGTTTTGGAGTGTGTTTAAAATGGCTTCATAGGCTTGTAAGGTGGTTGTGGTCTGAAAATTATTCTGGTGATGTTGAGGAGAAGAACAGTCCATGTATCACTGGGATATATCAGTTTCTTCCCTTTCTTTGTCTAAAAATTAAGTCTGAAGCATGCTGTATGTTAAACAAAACAGACTTCCAGTATATATGGTTGCCACAGTCTGACAACCTCTTTTGGAAAAAAAAAGCTGAGAACCTATTCATATATGGTGATCATGCTGCTTTTACCGTGTGCATGTTACTAGACAGAGAGGAGTCCTTACTTCAAGTTACAAATAGTTAACCCACAGAAAGTTTGCTTCACAAAAAAAATAACCACACAGGTCTTTGGACTGGACAAAGTTCCCTACAGTTGGGGTGTTTTACTCTTCAGTCTAAATAGTAAGTTGATTTCTTCATCAACAGTATCTTTAATGCTGAGAGACATCTGAGAACGTTTTATTAAAGGTCTATATATGGGAATGAAGTTATACATTTCATTGACTTACATTCACTAATGCTTGCAACTTCACTTTCTTCTGTCACAGGCATAGCACAAGCATATCTAGATACTAAGGGCCATCTTGGTTTTTTCCTTCACCACCTTTTCTGCTGGGCAGAAGACATGGTAGCTGAAGCACAGCTGTAGCTTCTGTTACAGTGTAAACATGAGAAGAGGACCCTATTGAAAGCAAATTTTAGGTCCAGATTATAATCCCTTGCTCACAGACTGTCTTGTTGGCTCTTGACTGTCTCAGTTCCTTGCAGACGAAATTATTTGGCACAGATGGTATAACACACATTACCCTGAATGGTTTGAGCTTGGCTGTGTGAGATAGCATCCCTGAAAACTGCAGAGCCTCTTGCAGCACCTCTTGCAACCTGTAGCCAGCTTCCTAATGAGATGAGCTGTATACCCAGACTTCAATAGGGTAAGAACCGCAGTCCAAAAATGTATACCTTAGTGAGTTTTCCAGGGATCCCACAGTTCCTGTGTAAAATAAGTGAACAGACAATTGGGAAAGGCATGGGCATGCTGCTGGATCCTAGTTTATACATATTTAGCACTATCCTTCATAGCTGCAGTTCAGATTACCAAGGAGATTCTGCCCTGGCCCAGCCCTGCCTTGGAGGTGATCTTAGCATAGAAACCATGGCTGAGCTGTTAAACAGCCCCAGGAATTTCAGGTCACTATATGGTTGCTATTACTGCAGCACCTTCCTCTTAGAGTCCTGATCTGCTGAGGTCAGCCTGATGGGGGTTATTCCTGTCAATAAGACTGAGAAGGTATAAGGGTGACAGCATTGTGTGGGGCCTGGAGTGAAGGAAGCAGCTTCACTTAGAAGAAGAACTTGTACCAGGCTGACCAAGAAAGAAAAGTGAAAGAAGGAATGTGGAAATCCATTTTTAGAAGTGACCTTACCACAGCTTTTAATGAGCATCCTGGGTTTTCCTCTGAGTCATAGAGTAGTCAAAAGCTGCTTTATGCAGCGTGTGTCCTTGCCAGTCTCTGTGGAGCTTCTGTTGGCTTCAGACAGTTAAATCGGATCTCAGCACAGCATGTCTAGTGCATTCTTGTGGTCATCTCTGCATTCACATATTGCCACAAAATATTTAACAGAGGTGCCAGCTGTCTACTGAAAAGTGCCATAGCTGTGTCTATCCACCTGCTGGGATTTAGAGTTGTCACAGATGATCATCAGCCTGTTACAGATGCCAGTTCCCAATAAACAGCCTGGTTTTCCACCTCTTAACTGTTTTCTTTGCAAAGACAGAACAGTCCATTTCAAGAGGGCTTTCTTTGGTTTTCAGCCAAAAATGGTTTAAAGTTACAGTATGCTTCTTGTTTTATTATCTTTTTTCTTTACCAGGATATAATAGTATCTTAATGTTTAAACCAGTATTAAAACCAAACAAACAAGTGAACCAAAACCATAAATAAAACCGACCTTAATATTTTTAAAACTAAAAGTAGTATGCCCCAAGTGCCAGAGTACCTTTGTTAATAAATCAAATTCTGTTTATTAACACACATGGCTCACAAGTATGAGAGTCACTGCTCTCTAACTGGCCAAGATGCTAAACTAAGCACATGAAGAGTTCTCCATGATAGTGTTAAAAACATTGTAAAGTTCAAGACTGAGGCCAATGGCTCTGTAAGTAGGTACAAGCATCCTGTGTGCTACTAGCAGCTTGTTTTCAGTTTGTCACAGAAGGGTCTAGGTGCCTTGCTACATGTTGGGATTCTGACATGCAAAAATACGAGCAGATTTTCACATGAAACAAATAAGGTCATATGCAAAGCTCACTGAAGAATGTTTCTTCAACATTCTCAAGTGTGTCATGCCTTAGAAGAGGAGTAATTAGTTAAATCCCAAGTGAACATTGAACCCCTTTGGAAAACACTTTACTTTTTTTTTTTTCTTCTCCTTCATCCCTTGAACTTCATAAAAGTGTTTCACCTTTGAGTACACTTTTGATGAGGAAGTGCCTAAAAATGTATACGGGATTGTGGCATGGATATGAATATCATATTCAGTTGAGGTAGAGGCTAAGCCTGGGACAGGCTCAGCTACATTTTCACTGGTCCTTCCTTCCTCCAAGTTACATCATTCTTCTTGAAAATAGCTACTGAGTCTTCCCTGTAGGCTTTGGTGTCTGATGAAAGTGAAACCTCTATATAGCAGCTGTAGTAATCCTTATGTCTTCAACCGAGGCCAAAAATTGTTTTTTCTTCACTGAGATGACTCCATCTTCAGCAAAGAGGAGATTAAAGGAAATTTTGTGAGGTTTCCCTGAATCGCCTACCAGACAAACCCTCTGCCTTTAGATATGAATCAGATGTACTGGATTTTCATCAGAACATGGGTCAGCAAATGCGTGCTTATGCTGGAGGGAGAAAATCAGGCATGTGGTTCTTAGGTCATCACCTCACATACTTTTAGCAGTTATTCTTTCTCCTGTGAATGATGATATTGTGATAATGTATAGTAGCAGACAAGGTTTCTCTTTACACTTCTCTAAAGAAAGAACCAATGCTACAGGGTAAACTTGACAAAATAATGTATGCATTTATATTGCCTTCGTCATGGCTAGGCTTCACAAACGAAGATTTGGGAAGGGCTCTACCCACGTTTGTTGCAAAGCCTGACATGTATATCTGTTTGAACTTTTAGGATGTTTCTGCCATAATCAAACAATACAAGTGTATTCAGAAGACTATGACTCCCTTGGTTGGTAGAATTATTCAGAGTTCAAGCAGGAAAAAACTAAACATGTTTTGCAATCCCATACTGTAATGATTCCTTTTCTGCATTCTGGAATGAAGAGGATAAAGTCCTGGTTCTTAACTAATGACTCACTTTTACAGAAGAGTAATGGACAGTCAGGAAACAGCTCTTCTCTAGGGGTGTGGTTTTTTTAAAACTTGTGGGACTTCTCATCAAACATTCACAGAACTGAGGTCAATGTGTGATTATTCTGTGACACAGCATTCAGGTGTAGAGGGAAGAAATTATTTTAAAAATAGTATCCAGTATCTTTGGAAGCTTTCCAGGACATGAGACTCAGGTGGTTGTATGTTTTTAAAACACAACATGTTTCTTCAAACAAAGCATACAGGAGCTGCAGCTGGATAGAGGTTTCATTTTATTTTTTAAAATTATTTATGTTGCTCTCTCCTATGTTGTTTTTGGGTTTTGACTTGGCATGACTGCTCTGACTTTGAAGCCCTGCTGTGTTCCCTTGTGTGACACGGAAGGAACTGGATGCAGGCAAAACCTGGAATAATATCATCTACTGAGGGATGTTCATGCTAGGTCTAAGCATTTCTGTAGTTAAGTGAGGAGAATGGTGAGCTCTATCAACCCCTGGAGAACCAAGTAAGGCACCAAGTGCTCATTGGTGTGTGCACATTCTGAGCAGAATCAGCAATGCCCTGTATGTTTGTAGGCCAGATTCCGGGGAACTAAACTCCCAAAGTAAAAGATCTCTACTGTTTCTTTTACCAAACAAAGCATAATGGTGAAGTTTCAGTATTGTGCAAAGGGATTAAAATGAGAATCAGACCTTTTCTGTAGGTCCTTGTGAGGAATCTTCCAAAAGTTGTGTGAAGAAGTGATAGTAACCAAGCATGCAGAGGTACCAAAAACAGCCTGCACACACACTGGGAAAAATAATGGTTTGTCCCATTGTGGCTTTGTGCTAAGGCAAATGTATTAGCTCTGGCCTGTGAGCTAGGTCAGAGTAAGATAATCCAGCAAAGCCCAGGCACTAAACCAATTAAAAAATTAAATTTTATCTACTGGATTGCACATCACCAAAAGCTGCGGATTAGGGAAACAGAAGACTAACAAAGTTTTGGAGAGCACACCAAAACATGTAGAAATGCTGCACCATGAACAGCTCACAAGAGTGGTGTCCCTATAAGATTTTTTGGCCCCAATTTGAGTTTTGCATGAAGAGAACACTTAATCCTTCTGGAAAGGGACCGGAAGAGTTGCAACATTCAGCTAAGGTTTCATTATATGAAAGAAAACTCACTTTAAAGTATAAAACCAAAAGAAATTTCAGATTAAATTTGTAGAGTTACCCAGACCTAAACTGATATGAGTGAGAATTACTACGAACTTTCTACCCTCTCCTACAAAATTTGTCTACCTCCTGTGCTTCATAAATACCTTATGAAGTAATGTCTTTTTCTCTTCTAAATGTCAGCCAGCCTGAGTCCATATTTCACAAAATACAGCTACCTAGTTATGCAAGTGTAAGGGGTGCCCGGGAGCAGATGTACAGGTAGGTGGGCTGCAGTTCCAGGCTGCTATTAATGTAATAGCAGTGTGATGGTGAATGAAGCCAGGTGGCCTCAGTAGCACTGAGGTGTTTAAATAGCTCTTCAACATACCTGGTTCTCATTTCCCTCCTGACACACGATGAAGTCTGATGGTGCTATTTGGGTTTTTTTATTTTATTACCATCAAATAACAGAAGCCAAATAGGCCTTCCAGGGAGTTTTTATGACAGAATAAGTCAGAATGAGAGAAGATTCCAAATACACAGGAGAGGCGGGGGGAAATGTAGCCCAGCTCCTTCTCTTGCTGTTGAAAACACACAGATATTATCTCCAGGTATGCAGGAGTGTGTCACATTAAATCAGGTTCCAGCATACTGGTGTGTTCACAAGTTTGTATACATTTTGACATTACTAATCCTCAACTAACATATCTTCATGAGAAACATCTGTTTCAGTTACCTCATGTCAATATTGATTCTGGCCTCACCCTGCCTGCACAGAATAAAGGAATTTCATATGCTATTTTTTTCTTTTTCATGAACACGTTAGTGTACATATTTGCTTTCTTTCTTCTTCCCTCCATGATCCAAGCCTGCAGAGCAACTAGTGAACCATGCTTCTTTCTTTTCCTTTCTCTTCAGACATGTTTGTCTATAGTTGCTTTAACATTACCTCTTACTGACCCAAGCCAGAATTCAAAAAGCTTGCAAAGTCAGCTTTAGTAAAACCGGGGTTTAAATGGGATGGTAACTAAATGACATGATCTGTATTTTCAGAAAGAGGGAGACAGATGGGATAAAAACATCAGGGATTGTGTTTGAATTGTCATGGTGATCAAGATTAATGCAAGTTGCTAAAGCACAGAAGTCCAAAGCTTCAAAGAGGAACTACATGGCACTGCTGCACTTGGAGCCCTATCCCATGTCTATCCCAGTGAATCCAGATGAGCTCTCCTGACACAGTGACCAGTCCAGTCCCTGAGCTCTTGTTTCGTGCAACAAGAATTGAGCTCACAGTCTGGCATAGAGAATGTCTTGTTGTGAAACAGTGTTCAATTTCAAATGTCAAATGATGAGGTAATTCTCATTCACAGTTGTTTATTTTACCTTTGAAGGGAGGAGGGGAGAAAGACATTAAATAACCTCTACAAAAATTTTCATATATGTACCTTCTTTCCTAATGCTAAGCTATTTTTTTAAATGTTTTACTATTATCTCAAAAGAAAGTAAGTTTATTCATCATAAAATCTCTGCTACATTATTGAAGTGGTACAAAGGGTTCTTAATGTAAAACTCCTGGGTGCTATAGTTTCACTTTGGGACCACCAAGACTAAAAAACCAAACAAACGAAAACATCATAAAACAAAACAAAATGAGATAATAAGGCTTTTATGTAAGCATAGATTGCTTACAAAGAGAAATAGATGTTATTTTCTAAACCTAACAGTACCATTAATTGAATGGTATAAAAGACTCAAACTGAAAGTTCCTATTTTCTGGCTATCAGAAAGTTTTGGATTTTCTTATACGGTGCAGATATTTTAATTTTTGAAATAACAAGTCCAAGACAGCAACCTGACATGACTTTATCAGTTCTTTTAAAAAGAAAATCAATTTTCATAAAAATTTTAGAAGTGATAGAAAAGAGTGTTTTGTTATTTCCTTAAGATGAAAAATCTAAAATATCTCCAGCATTGAAGAGATGGCAGGAGGAAGAAGATGTGCACAGATAAAATAGTTAGAACACAGATGTGAAAAAGCTGTCTTCCCCAGCCTACACTAAGGACTGAACTGGAGACTTCAGATTTGAAAATTTAATGAGCTATTGCTTCTGAGCGAGAGGATCTCTTTAGTAGCACCATCATAGCCTCCTACTCTCTGGAGGTGAAGCAAAGGCTGAACCTCTAAAACACTCATTAGCATACAAGGGCACCTGTTAATATATTATTCTCAGGGGAGTAAAATCATGTGAAGAAGGTGCAAAGGAAATTTCAGTGAGTTTAGGGAAAAAAAAGACAATGTGTTTGGGGTCAAAAGACAGCACTCCTTAGGTGAAGAGAAAAGGATCTGCTCTCTACATTGTTGTATAAATAAGTTCAGAGAGATTCAGACCTGCCAAGGCGATGCATAGTAATGTTAGGAAATAAGTTGAGGTTTCATGTTTTTTTAATTTAACCATCTTAGCTACAAGGCTCATTTTCAACCCAGAATTGAAGGTAAGGCTTGCAGGACAGGAAGACAGAATACACCAGAAAGATACTTGTTAAGTAAAGCTGATAAACATTAAGAGTAATATATCTGCATTTAAAGTTCCACAATAAAAAAAAAATCTGTGTGCATACATGTGTGTATATATATATAGAAACAAACATGATACACACACATACACACTTAATTCAGAAAAATAGGGTATTGGAAATGCTTCACAATCTTTCTTTTGAAAAAAATGACTTTTTAATTGAGAAATGAAAATACTTTATGACACTAAACTGGGTGGAGTATAGGCTGGGGACTGACCTGTTGGAGAGTAGTGAAGGGGAAAGGGACCTGGGTGTCCTGGTGGATGGAAGAATGACTACAAGCCAGCAANGTGACCTCATCCATGCTTTTAAATATGTGAAGGGGTGAATGTCAGGAGGATGGGGTCAGGCTCTTCTCAGTGAAGCCCAGTGACAAGACAAAGGGCAATGGTTGTAAGCTGAAGCATACGAGGTTCCATGTGAATACACGAAGAAATTTTTTCCCAGTGAGGGTGACAGAGCACTGGAGTAGACTGCCCAGAGAGTTTGTGGACTCTCCTTCTATGGAGATATTCAAGACCCGTCTAGACGTGCTTCTGTGTGGCCTGGTCTAGGGAATCCTGCTGTGGCAGGGGGGGTTGGACTAGATGATCTTTCGAGGTCCCTTCCAACTCCTAACATTCTGTGATTCTGTGATACTTTAAAACAAAATATACTTCCTCTGCAACAGAGAGAAACAGCATTACCGATCAATCCAAAACACTAAATTTGTACAAAAGGAAAGTTTTTGCTGCATTCTCTTCATTGTTACTTCATGCAACAGCTCAGGTCATTTCTGGAATTAACTCTACATGAATTTCAGATATGTCATTTTTATAACTGTTTAAAATTTCAGGAATCTTACAGGGTCCCTAAAACTAACCAAGGTTTTGGGATGAAAACTGTCTTTTAAATTTGGCAGGGGTGGGCAAACCAAGTAAACTTACTATAGTCTGGACTGTAGTTCAACTCACCTGGTGTTCTGCAGAAATGTTACGGTGGTAATTTATGCATACATCATTCCTAGTTAATTCCAGGTGTATATAGCCCCTAGCTGTGCTGAAAGGCTACTGTTGAAGAACCAGGGCTAACAACTAGGATACAGTACATAGGTGGATGTACGAGGTACGTAGGAGGATGTAGGTACATAGGAGATTCAGTCTGAACTACTGTCAGATTCCCCAAATCTCCTATTTTTTATTTTTTTTTTATGAAGCACCCACCTTTCAGCTCCTCTGATATTGCAAAGTCCTTCTCTTGCCTCTGAGGATCAGACTCCAGATCTCTGATGGAGGTTTGCCATTCTTCTGCTGTACCCCTCCCACAGGGATATTATATTTGTGATACCATGAACTTGTCAAATGATCCTTTGCATTCAGTGCAACACTGTACTGTCAAAAGAATTTTTGTATCTCGGTGGGATGGATTGCTGACACAGGTTTGGAACTAGTGAGAAGTATTATATTGAAACATATTCAAGGATAATTAACTTGCCAAGTGGATCTGTTTCCAAGATATTTTTTTTATCTATCATACCGGCATTGTCCATTTTCAACAATATTGCTATACTTGCCCCTCCCAAAACTTGAATTATGGAGGAATCATTCCTACCTCCATAGTTAAGAAGGTGGATTTTCCCCTTTAGCTTAGGGAAGGTTTCCATTTTCACAAACAGCTGTGATTTGTCCCCAGTTTTCTAATACCACAATAAAGTCTAAATGCAGGCATATTTGTCAAACTTCATTATAAACCTATAGTTGTCATATTATGCAAACTAATAAAGATCAAATTGTTTTACAATCCAAAACTCAGGCTGTTAATTAGTGTGAGGCACATGTGAATTACTTTATTTCTCCTCATACAATTGCCAAGACTTGTTTCTCCTTACAGATCCAGCTGGAATGAGAATATCTTCAGGGATGTCTTTATCTCCCTGCAATAATTCAAATGATTATTGGAACAATTACCGATAGAAAAAAGTTTACATCCAAGAAGGTTCATTAGCATAAATCAGGGCCATTGCTGTAATTGCAGTCTGTCCAAAATCTATACAGCAAGACTAGGAACACGGAGCCATAATGTGCCTTTGAACAGAAGAAACAAAAAAGATATATGAAAATGTATTACTTTCATCCACCACAATGAAATTTCTGTGTGCTTTCTGCACTGACATTTTCAAATTCACCTATTTTCTTTTTTCTCAGGTCCTCACCACTAATCCCATGTCATAGCTTAAAGCAAAGTTTGTGGAGCAAATCAGAGGAGTACATCTGATATGCTAGCATATAGTAAAAGCAGCACTCTAAATATTTTGCGAAACTTTTAAAGTCTGATCACTCCTTACTTTTCCATGTTGGTTTGATTTATCTCGTTCTTTTTTTATTGTTTTCAATATAACTGATTTTCAGAAACCATTTAGCTGATAAAAATATTTACAAAGAATAATTGAAATGCTTGTGATAAATCTTTTGTGTGTTCAAAAATTCTTGAACAGTTAGGAGTGAAGCAACCACAGCCATGTTCAAAAAAGACCACGAATCCCATGTTTTCACCACCACAGAAAAATATGCACAGCAGGCATAAAACAGTGCAGACTTTTTAAAATTCTTACCACGAATAACTACAATAGGAAACAAAACTACATGTATGTGTGTCGACACATATATAATTGAACAAGGCTATGTGTAAAGTATAAAAAGATGTCTACAATGTTTAACAAAAAACCATTTTCTAGAGTGTAGCTCAATGAACTTGTCTGTAGCTCTGGAGCAATATTAAGTTTATCCATTTTTCTTAAGTGTAATACTAAATTAAAAGTCTGCAGATGCTCCAAATATTTCATGTAAGTTTTGTGCCTATGGTGGTACTCATGCTCTTTAATTCAGAAATTGTGTACGTAGAACCAGTGAAGAACAGACATGTCTCTTTCAGAGCTGAATACTATGGTTATCTTCCTTTATGTTTTGTTTCCAGAACAGAATTTAATCACATTTCTCTATGTGTTTGCAAAGGCAATGGACAAATCATGTTAATATTGCTAAAACAATGTGGGATCTATGACTTGCCTTGAGCCAATAACCTTATTAACAGAAAGGATAACATTATATAGTGCTTCTGCCTGTTTCTGTACCCTCCTGAACATGACAAGAATTCTGCCAACTGTGTGCCTTTTATCAACGGATAGAAGGGCAGAAAGGACAAGAGAAATAAATGTAGTCACTGGTCACAGGAAAAAGGCTGAATGTTCTTTCCAAGTGTTATTTTTTTAATGTGTAAAAACAGGTACAAAAGTTGAGGCAGCATTAGTTCTATCTTTAAACTCTTTACAATCCATTTCATGAGTTTTTCCATTACTTTTCAAGTTTGAAAATACAAGGGAGCAAAATCTGGATTTGCTTGAAAGGCAAAGCTGAACCAGATCAAATATCACTTCATAGACAAGCCACTATGACTTAGGTGGATTATAACAAAATCCTGTTTTACACATGCTTCTGAGTGATAGAATAGCTGCATCTACTAAATTTTAAGCTGTCCCACTTACTCCCAGGTGAAAACATATAAATTTACTCCCTTGATCTATAGACACAACCCATTGTTTCGGATGTATTCTAGTCCAGTGCTTATTTTTCCCCAAAAAAAGGGAAAAGCAAAAATACCTGTGGAGTATATAACAGCTAGCAATTTTATTCCGATTGTATTGATTTTAAAAGCAAGGGTCTTGAAGTATCTTGTTGTTAGAAACAAAGACAAGAGGCAGCATGAACACAAAAGAAGGGTGCTAAAGGTCATAAGACTTCCAGCTTTCTGAAACATGAAATTTTCAGCACTTTGCAGAAAGACAGCATTTTGAGGACTGGACAGAGGT
The DNA here is from genome assembly GCA_013399015.1 of Galbula dea. Lineage (NCBI taxonomy): Eukaryota > Metazoa > Chordata > Aves > Piciformes > Galbulidae > Galbula > Galbula dea. The sequence continues at coordinate 15,950 of VWZX01009843.1, read as the reverse complement.
TTACATTCACTAGTAAGGAAAACCAGTCTTTTTCAAGCCAGGCATGCAAATAAACATACTTATTTCTTCAATTGTATGGTATTTTCTTAGTAGTTTTAATGAAGTTGCTATTAATTTGAGAAAAGATGTTAACCCCAACCTCCTCGCCACAAAATAGCCCGAACTAAACTCTCTACCGAATGCATTTTGTTAAATCAGATGAATAAAACCTGAAAAAGTAGTAATAGAAGTTTCATTCACTCTTCTTATAGGGACTCAAAGAAGCAGACCGGTCTCAGGACGTAATAAGAAATTAAGATGATAGCAAACATTCCATGCTGAATATCAAGAGATTGAAAAATTTAACTAGAAGGTTGTTTATTTAAAGACATAAATGCCACCTACTGTTTCTTTTCACTGGTTGGGGGAGTGGGGTGGTTCCCATGAGTAATTTCATGCATGTTTTCAAAGCGCAAGCACTGTGCAGCGAAGGGTGGTCTATCAGTTTTAGATGGAATATTATTCCTTACCATTCCTATTGTACTGGTTAAACAGCCCAAGGAAGCAGGACCTATTCATCTACAGCCACATGTCTCTGTTCACACTTGAGTGCACATATTTTTGTCTGCAAAACTCTCATTAAGATTTCCCCTTTGCATTGCAAACCATGAAATTCTTGATTTTGGTATGCAGTTAATTTTGTGGCAATGAATCTATGAATCTGGAATGCAGTAGAGGGTGGGGAGGTACACAAGATTTTAATTTAATTTAAGACTACTCTATGGACAAAAAAGAAGAGGAAATACTTCTAATAATCTTCTTGTTTGTAGAATTTATAACTTGTATCAGTGAAAAAAATTACAGCTCAACGTATGTATAAAAGAATGTATGTGTGTCTTAACTGTCCACAGGTTAATACTTCTTTGTTCTTTATTGGGAAGACATAATGGTTTGTTTGTTAAGATGAGAGTAACTTGTACTGCAGCTTATTATTATTCCTTATATCTGTTGGTTAGGCACTTTTTTGGATGTTATTTTTGGGACAAGATAGACTATTTTTCTGTTACTTGATGCAGAGATTTGTGTTTTATAAATCATCTTCCCTGACAAACTTCATGAAAATTGTGCTTTGCCTAGAAATCTGAAATTTACTTTCATAAACTGCTGTCTCCTCCTCAGGAAATCCTTGTCATCAACTGGCCATTTTAAATCAGTTTAGCAAATTATACTTAAAGACAAGCATGCACTTAAACACTTTCCTGGCCTCTAAAGGACTGAAATTCACTTTTCTTCTGTGTTCATAAACCAGAAATGTCTAAGAAAACAAACAAACTAAAGTGAAGTTCTGTCAGAGACTGCAAAGACTTAAAGCTGTGCTGTTCTCTATGATATTCCCAAATGGCATAAGCCAATCTTATGACCACAAATGCCTTGCATTATTTGGCATTTCACTATTAATGTAATGATGGGGCCTAGAAATTGAGGATAGATGGCAAGATCTTCTAGAGATATACCTGATGCAAACTGAATTCTCCACCAAATGCATTTTGTTATTGTTTAATTAAGTCAAGGCTGTACTTTATGAAGTTGTCCTCTGATTCAAACTCAGATGGCTGGGTTGTATTCCAGGGGCCTGAACTGGGCTGGAAGTGAGTGCCTTCTGCTATGTGCTCTAGCACCCCTTCCCTCTCCATCCCCTAAAGAAAAGAATTAAAAAAGAAGAAAATCTCTGAAATTGTTAACATATGAAAGGTAACAGCCCTGAGCCAAACTCTTTCCCTTTGTTAATTATAAAGTAACAGAATAGCTCGCACAAATGTCTTGGCTAAACATGCAAGCTATAACTCCTATGACAGATGATGTTCTTATTCTAGCCTTTTTCAAAAAGCGTGCCCTCTATCTGAAGTGTATTTTCAACATTAAACATATTTTTATGATATCCACATGACCAAGAATAATTAGCACTGTATCCCAAGAGGGTTAATGCTAGAATTTAATATATTTCTGTTTATTATACCACTACTTTTTTTACAGCTGTTTTGTCATTATCATGTATAATTTCTTTAAAATATTTAGGGATGTTCTGGATGTCTGTTGCAATCAACCTAAGGCAACATGAAGGAAACAGATCATTTGTTTGCTTCAAAGAAAGAGAGATTTAGCTTTTCCAGACTTGAGTCTTTCTCAGTTATGATTTAACTTTTTATTTTTTCTTAATGTAGTCATTATTGACCAGTAAAAGAGCACATGAAAAGCAGCAGCATTCCTGAGAAATCATATCTGCATTATTGCTATACTAGCACTTGGATAAGTGGGTCTTTATATTCTGTGGTCAGAATCAGCCACATGGCATGGCATGGCTTTGGGATATGACAGTTTATTAATGTTTCTGAAACAGTGGATTGCTACAAAAATAAACAAAATAAAACAGAACAAGGGCCTAAATGTTGAATTTTACCATTGTGTGACCTAATACTTGAAGATCTGGTATGTATTTTGCGCAAGACTGACTTTTTCAGAGCTCTCTAGGGTGAGCTATAGTTAATGAGATAGAAGCATACTGCTTTGAATAACAGATGAGAGAACAAACCATGCTTTCAATGCTTGTTGTCTGTGCTGGAGTTAGTATTTAAAGCCTTAGTCAATCATCAATTTGTCTGGAAGTGAGGGAAGTAGAAATTAGTCTTGTCTCTTAAAAAACTTTGAAAAGTAGCTAAAGCCCTCTTCTCAGTCTGGTTTGGTGTGGAGAAAATGTATCCCCTCAGTGAGCAACACTGGCAAGCTGATAACTACTAGTGAAAAGAAGTCTGAGGTACTCTACAATATTTTTACTTCACTCTCCACTGGCAGCCTCTCTTCTCACACCTCCTGAGTTGGTTGATCGGTAGATGGGGACTGGGGGACAAAGTCACTCCCAATGTAAAAGATTGTGAGATCAGTTTTGTGACCACTTCAAGAACCCAAACATACTTAAGTCCATGAGACCTGACAAGGTACATCCTATAGTCCTGAGGGAATTGGCTAGTGTAGTTGCCAAGCCACTCTCTCTCTAAGATATTTGAAAAGTCATGGCAGTTAGGTGAAGTTTCTGGTGTCTAGAAAAAGAGAAACATTACATCCAGTTTTAAAAAGGGTAGAAAGGAAGACCTGATAAGCTATCACTGACTTGTAAGCCTCACCTCTGTGCCTTGGAAGATCATGGAACAGGTCCTTACTAGAGGCTATGCTAAGGCACATGGAGGCCAGGGAGGTGATTTAAGACAGCCAGCATGGTTTCACAAAGGGCAAATTTTTCCTGACCAACCTAGTGTCCGAGGACGGATTGACTACATCAGTGGACAAGGAAAGAGCTGTGGTTGTTGTCTATCTGTGTGAAGACTTTGACATCTCTCCCACAACACTCTTCTCCCTGTATTGGAGAGAGATGAATTTGGTGAGTGTACTGTTTGGTGGATAAAGAATGGTTGGATGGTTGCATCCAGAAGGTAGTGGTCAATGGCTCAATATCCGTATGGAGATTGGTGATAAGTGGTGTCCCTCAGAGAGTACTGGGTCCAGTGCTTTTTAATATCTTCATCAATTCCATTGACAGTAGGGTAGAGTACACCCTCAGCAAGTTTGCATATGACACTAGCTCAGTGGTCCAGATGACATGTCATCCATAGGAACCTTGACAAACTTGAGAAGAGAGCCTGTGTGAACCTCATGAGGTTCAACAAACTCAAAAGTGCAAGGTCCTACAGCTTGTGGGGGCAATCCTTGGTATCCTTGGCTAGGAGATCATACAGAATAACAGAGCTGACACTGTATGATCACAGACCAAAGGGCCAACCATATCCTGGGCTCCATGAAAAGAAGCATAGTCAACAAGTCAAGGGAGGTGTTTCTGTCCCTCCACTCTGGTGAGACTTCACTTAGAGTGCTGTGTCCAGCTCTGGAGTCCTCAGCACAAGAAGGACATACACCTATTGGAGTGGGTTGAGAGCAGCACCACAGAAATGATCAGAGGGCTGGAACACCTCTCTTACGAAGACTGGCTGAGAGAAGGATGTTTTTCAGCCTGGAGAAGAGAAGGCTCCAGGGAGACCTTATTGTGGTCCTTCAGTACTTAAAGGGATCCTATGAGAACGATGACAACAGACTTTTCAGCAAAGCCTGTTGTGACAGGTCAAGGGGTAATCGTTTTCAACTAAAAAAGAGAGGCTTAGGCTAGATATAAGGAAAGAATTTTTTACAGTGAGGACAGTGAAACAATGAAACACATTGCCCAGAGAGGTGGTAAATAACCCATTCCTGGAAATACTCATTGTCAGGTTGGACAGGGCTCTGAATAATGTGATCCAGTTAAAGATGTCCCAGCTTACCGCAGGACCTTTAAAAATCCCTTCCAACCCAAAGCATTCTATGATAATATGATTTGACAGCCTACTCTACAGAGTAACTCAGGTTTTACACTATTTATCCCATATATTTTTATTTTGTACACTATTGCAAAACAAACCGTGACCCAAATCTCTCTTCCATTAACAGAGCTGTGTCTTTCCTTCTGAGTACAGGTGACATTTTACTGTCCCATAATTTACTATGTGGTGCAGTCCTAACCTATTGATCTAGTTCTACCAATGTGAAGGGTCAGACTTTGAATGTTGTGAACTTTGTGAATTAAATACGGTTTATTATGCTGAGGGTTGCCTTAAGGGTGTGACTATTCTCAGTGAGCACTCGTATGAACTTTAAGTAGTGGATCTAATCAGCAGAGTAGCTACTCCTCTACACTAATTGTACACTTGTGATTTGAAAAGGAGCAGAGAAATGAGGAGTGTAGTTCCATATTAATTTTCTTTTTTTTCTTTCAAGTGCCAGAGTAGTCTCTGCTGTGTCTTAGAACTAACTCCAAACATTCCACTGGCAATAGGAATGAGTGAGTGATCTGAGATCAACATATTCCAGCCACACTTACCCTTGGCACCTGTATTGTCCCTTTTTTCCTTATGTTTTACTCATCGTATAAATACTTCATGAAAAAAGAAAACAAGAGCAAAAGCAGACTAGGGACAATGCAGCTGCTGTAGGGCACTGTGTGTTGCTTCAGGTAGGAAACCTTTTCCTTGTGCTTAAAGCATGGGAGTAAGGAAAGTGAATAGAAGCATATAAAAGCTCATGTATGGCAAGTGGTCGCCAGGGAAGCCATTCAACTCATGTATTTTAGTCCACATTTCTTGCCTATTGGTCTAACACAAGGAATTCATCTTCTGACTCAGAAAAGCTGAAAAATTTTCTGCGGGTGGGCTGGCTCTATCCACTCTACCCATTTGCAAAAACAAGAGTTCAGGCTTCCACTAAGGTATCTTGATGCTTGACTTCTCTCCACAAAGCTCTGCAGTTGGCCTTAATTCATATATGCATGCCTGCAAGAGGGGCGGAAGAAAACTGAGTTTCTGAAGGGGCTCACACCTGTGCTGACAAAAAAAAAAAAAAGGTGGCATATCTTGGAATTTTTTTTTACTTAATAAGCAACTGGTTTAGAACCATAAGGAACACATTATGTGTTAAAAACAAATAAAAAATAATAACTAAAAAACCCCCTATAACAAAACCCAAGAAGCAATCTCTATCGGAGGGCAACTAATGAGTATACTCTGGCTTCATTTTGCAATGCAGTCACAAAGGAATGGATGCATATTTGCATGATGACAGAGGTCTCTCTTGTGTGGAAGAAAAAGCCATATGGAAAATATTCTTTTTTCAGTGCTTTAAATGAAACAGTGATATTTCCTGAAGCAATGGTAAATGCTTAACAGGTTCTGAGGACATTTAAGGTGTATAAATGAAGCACACATCCATGCAGATCATTTTGAAACAGATTAAATAAGATGCAAAAATGTATATGAAAATGCGGCTCTCCTGCATGCCACCAAAGCTGTTTGCACTTCTGGAAATTTTTTTTAATATGATAGGAAGACAGAAGAAATATCCAAAATCCAAAGATAATTTTTCTAATCATGGGACTAGATTTGGTCTCAGAACTACATCCTCAGGCTCTCCTAATTCCTACTTTTGAGAGAGTTAAAACAATAACATTATCAAAAGTGTTTGCAAATATGCAAGGCAGCAAATATACCTAACCGCAGTCTTTGTGGAAGCCATAAGTCTCTGCTTGTTCTTGTGGCAGTGCCTGGAAGCTGGCATGTAATGGAGTTACTTGAAACATTCAGAGCTGAGAGAGAAAGTAGTACAGCATGAAAATAAGAAGAGGAATCTTCACCCCTGCTGCTGAGGGTAATATCAAGGAGTTAGTATTTGAAAGAAGACCAAAGAGTTAAAGAAGTCCAGAGGTGAACAAGAATTGAACACAGAAATACTCAAATAAAAATAATTTAAGTTTGGTTTACTGGAGTTTTCTCTTTGATTGCTGCCCATAGATTTTAATGAAAAGCAGTGAGCCCTTCAGTCAGGAGGAAAAAGTAGAGTTGGAGAGAAAAACATCTGTAGTAGTAGGGAGTTTCATTAGTGGTTTTAAGGACATGGGAACTCCAAAGAGGGTGGGACAAGGATTGACCAGACTTAAAAGCTAATTTGCAGCAAACATACTTCTGCAATTGCTAGAATGATAGTTAAGACTGGTGCCAGTTGAAGCTGAATATCTGGTGTCATGGCAAAAACTAGATAATACAGTTAATTGTGAGTTCTGTTTTTATGGACACAGCTATAAGCAGATAGAGCACTCAGCTTTACCAAACTCTATTGTGCACTATCGACGTCAACTAAGTTCACAGAATCACAGAATGTTGGGAGTTGGAAGGGACCTCGAAAGATCATCTAGTTCAACCTTCCTGACAGAACAGGATTCCCTGGACCAGGTGTCCTGTTTTGAGTTAGAACAGAATTAATTCTGTTCAAGAATTTTATTTTCTAAAGTATTCCATCCCATATACGCCATATTCTATATAGAAACTGGGGGTCAGTCCCCCCTTGCTAGATTGCTCTGCATCAGGCACTTGAAGGTCATCCCCAAGTTCCTGCATTCGGGCACTACGACCCTGGCCCCAGGGGAGCCGGATTCATCTGGTACTGGGACTGGTCTGGTATCGCAACGCCTGTTGCCGGAGCCTTCTGGAGCCTCAGTGGTGACGTAGTTATCGTTGAAAGGGGGTTTGGGTTCGGTATTGGGTTCTGTATATATTTGTATATATTTCATTTAACTTTGTTATTGTTATTAAAGTAGTTTTAGTTTCATTTTTCAATCTGCAAGTCTCCCTGCCTCTCTTATCCCCTATTTCCTCCCGCCATGGGGGCCGGGGGGGAGAGAGTGGGTAATAGAGAGCGTGTGTCAGTGAGTTGGTGGTTGGCCCAGCCTCTACCCTCAACACCAGGTCACACAGAAGCACGTCCAGACAGGTTTTAAATATCTCCGTAGAAGGAGACCCCACAACCTCTCTGGGCAGTCTCTTCCACTGCTCTGGCACCCTCACTGGGAAAAAAATTTCTTCGTGTATTCACACAGAACCTCCTATGCTTGAGCTTACAGCCATTGCCCCTTGTCTTGCCACTGGGCTTCACCTGACCCCACCCTCCTGACAATCACCCTTCACATATTTCAAAGAATAGATGATGTCACCCCTTAGTCTCCTCTTCTCCAACCTTAAGAGACCCAGCTCCCTCAGCTTTTCCTTATAAAGATGATGTTCCAGCCCCTTCATCATCTTGGTGGCTCTGTGCTGGACTCTTTCAAGCAGTTCCCTATCCTTCTTCAACTGAGGGGCCTAGAACTGGACACAAGATTCCAGATGCAGCCTCAGCAGGATAGAGAAAGGGGGAGAAGAACCTCTCTCGACTTAATTACCACACCCCTCTTAATACACCCCAGAATACCATTGGCCTTCCTGGCCACAAGAGCACATTGCTGGCTTGTGGTCATTCTTCCATCCACCAGAACACCCAGATCCTTTTCCCCTTCACTACTCTCCAACAGCTCAGCCCCCAACCTATACTCATACATGGGGTTGCAAAACTCGACACTTGCCCTTGTTGAGTTTCATTAAATTTCTCCCTGCCCAACTCTCCAGCCTCTCTAAGTCTTGCTGAATGGCAGCACAACCCTCTGGTGTGTCAACCACTCCACCCAGTTTAGTGTCATCAACAAACTTGCTGACAGTACACACTGTTCCCCCACCCAGGCCATTAATGAATAGATTGAAAACTAGTGGTCACAGTAACGACCCCTGGGGGACTCCACTAGACACAGGCCTCCAAATAGACTTCACCCCAATGACCACAACTGTCTGACTTCTGCCCTTCAGACAGTTCATAATCCATCTCTATACCAGATCATCCCGAGCACACTTTCTCACTTTAGCTGGAAGGGTGCTGTGGGAGACAGTGTCAAATGCTTTACTGAAATCAAGATAAACCACATCCACTGCTCTACCATCATCTATCCACCTGGTTATGTCCTCATCAAAGGCAATCAGGTTCATAGAATCATATGAATCATACAATGGCTCAGGTTAAAAGAGACCTTAAAGATCATCTGGTTCCAAACCCCCGCCATGGGCAGGGATGCCAATTACTAGACCAGGTTGCCCAGGGCCACATCCAGCCTGGCCTTGAACACCACTAAGGATGGGGCATCCACAACCTCTCTGGGCAACCTGTTCCAGTGCCTAACCACCCTTCTGATCAAACATGACTTCCCTTTGGGAAACCCATGCTGACTTCTCCCAATGACCCCCTTCTCCTTGATATGCCGAGAGACAGAGTTGAGGATAAAGTGTTCCATCACCTTTCCAGGGATGGAGGTGAGACTGACCGGCCTATAGTTACCTGGGTCTGTGGTGATGGAGACATGGACTCTGATGTGCGATTAGAATCAAAATCCTTTATTTGCTTCACAAGCTCACTTTTATAGTTTACATGTATGCTTCAAAATTTCCCACTAACAGTTACCTAATGCTTTGATCATTTTTGCAGTAAAGCCTTGCTCTTTAATAATTTTACTGATTTACTTCCATAACTAATATTTATCTCTTTTATCTTAATTACATTCACTTTGCTCAATCATCCTTTACTTCCTCCATGGTTTCATGGCCAACAAATCTGTGCTGCCATCTTGACCACCTGTCTGTTTAATCTCACACAATTCCCCCTTCTTTATTTATTTGTACAACTAATACCTGGTTGATTGCCTTATTGATCATTTGTCGAACGCAACAAATTATACATGGAACAATAATCAAAATACAAACAAAGATTAACAAAATTTATAACTAAGCCTACTAAATGTTTGACCCATGGGCCAAAATTTCCCAACCATGAAAAAAGCCCAAATGAATTCTAACCCTGTGCCTGCTGTAAGTCACGACTCAGGGTTTTTGATGTATGTATGCTTTTATGAATTGATTCCAAAAAATCACTAAGATTCATATAACACATGCCTTCAAAGTCCTCACAGACATGCCCTTGTGCTAATAAAAGAAAATCAATTACAGCACGATTCTGTAGCTTGGCATGTCAAAGACAGTCTATGTTTAATAACAATCCACTTAATGCCTTTGATGTGGCATTTGTCTGTTTTGAGAGCCAACAGCCTAACTTATTCAAAGTTGTTAAAGCTTTTGCTGCTACAACTCCTGGTGCCAAGATAAAAAATACAGTTATTTTGTCAGGACTACAAAAGTTTAGAACATCTTTGCAATCGTTACTGCAAGCATGGATACTCCTTTTTTCTCTTTTAAACTTAAGTGCTGAAATAATTAATATGTTTGGTATTAATAGTGTAAGCCTTTCAGGGCTACAAGGTTCTCCTTTAATATGTGAGGGAATCCCAGGCCATGCTCTGTACTGACAGATCAAAAATATTCCTGTTGGTAAAACAAGAGGTTTGTTGCTAGATTTGGACTTATTAACTGCAATATAGTTACACCATATGCTTTCATTGTGATAAACAGGCAGGGTACACAACACACAACACAACCAAATATTATAAACAACACAACAAGTGAACATAGGTTGATTCTTAGAAATCTTAGAGTCCAAAACAACTGTGAAACATTGGTACTTCCATATCCTCTCACACAGTGAAAATGGAGTCCTTGATATGATTTGGATTTCACCTGTAAAGTCTGCATCTCTGACTCCTGGGAGTAGAAACAGTCCTGTCCATGTTACTGATGACTGTCCTGAAAGCAGGCCTGAACGGTCCTCGCCCAAGAGTCCATACACTTCTGTGGGAAGTGGACAGACTCAAAAATCAGAAATTACTGTGGTCCGGCTAAGAGCTAAGCCCAAGCTGGTGCTTCCCTTTGTTGCAGGTCAGAGCTCAGTGTCTGTGTGCCAGGTTTTAAGTACCTCATGTGGTTCCTGGTGTCCTGAGTTGTTGCCCGGGCGTAGGGTCCTGAACACCTCTGCCTGTCCCCCAGCACTGCAACCAGCAACCTTCCATTTTTGAGGATTATAATTCAAAAAATTTAATACAAAGATTGTTTTCAATAGTCTCTCTTGAGAGGTGTGATTCCCCACTTTTTGATTGACAAACAAACGTTTTACAGTTTGATGGGTGTTTTCTACAATTGCTTGCCCTGTTAGAGAATACGGTAGACCTGTTAGATGCAGCACACCCATTGCTGAAAAAAAAATGATCCACCTGGCGTGACATATATGCAGGTCCATTGTCCCTTTTTTAGTAGTTTGAGGGAGGTCCATGGTGGTAGAACACCGTAGCTAGTGCTAATAGGCATCATGGCTTTTTTCTCCTATATGTGCTGTGGCCACTATAAATGCAGATGTAGTGGTTTTGCCCAGGCCACTTCCCTGGTAGCCAGATTGTAACCAGCTTGTAACCAGGGAAGTGGTCAGAAGGTCCCAGTATTCCATGCAATTCCACGTGACCAACAGTATAAATAAGGAGAGCAGAAGCCTGCTCGCTCTCTTCCCTCCGGTGGATTCAGAGACGCAGCTTCTCTGCTGTCGGTCCTGCCCGTGTGGGGGAGTGAGGCCTGGTAGGCCTTGGGAGCAGCGGTTCCTGTACTTCAACAATAGTAGTAGTGAGATTTATTTTCTTTAACTCGCATATCTGTTTCGGTCTCTCTTCTCTGCTTTCTTTTTCCCTTGTCCCTTTTTCCCTTCCCTTCTCCCTTACCCTTTCCCTTCCCCTCCCAGGGGGGCTATTTGGGGGCTCTCTTCACTTTGTATATGGTGTTGTTTAGATATATGTATTAATCTCTAATATACTTTAATTATTTTGGACTCTCTAATTGTCCTATAGCGTTTTTCATTACTCTGAGAAGGAAGGGTGGGGGGGAAGAAAGCTTACACTGTGAGTTTGGGTATTTGGCAGAAAGCCACGTCCAAACCATCACAGCAGAAAAGGAGTCCACAGTGATATGAACAAATTTCTGTCCCCAGCTCTGTGAAGTGAGTAACGTTTTGCCACTAAAACTGAGTTGTTCAGATAAAGCAGCTGCCCAAAAAGTTGCCTTGTGCAGCTCAGTCTTTACATTTTGCACGCTTTAATTAAGTCTGCTAAAGTTTGTGGGGTTTTTTTCTTTTTGTTTGTTTGGGTTTTGGTTTTTGTTGTGTTTTTTTTTAATTTTAGAGATAGTCCAACACCCTCCGGCAGCCTATCTGTTTAACAACTTTACCATTATCATCAATATACAAACAACAGCTATTCACTTTAACACACATTTGATCAGTATCGTTTCAAATATACAAGTCAGAATACAGCTTCAAATCCTCCAAAATACAGCTCTCAAACCTCTTTTTCCCTGGAATAGCTGATATACTTGCAGTGGACCCTCCGCAAGCAGATGCGAAGTCCCATTGAGGGTTGGACAAGGTGGGGAATGTCATAGGCTGAGTTGTTCTTTAAGTCTTACACCTTTTTGTTGTTGTTGTTGCAGGGCTTATGTAACCCTCCTTGATTAATTCAGGGGTTAAAATCCCATCTTTCACACACACACACACACACACAGGATATACCATCCTTTAATAAAACAACAAACATTTTTCTCCTAAAAATTCTATCTTCAAATTGTCAGGTTTTGTTTGTTTGTTTGTTTAAAATTATCCAGAGTGTATGGACTTTCTATACTTCCTCCATCAATCCTCCCAGCCCTCCCCCATGCCTCCCACAAACAGAAGCAGGAAGCTCATTGCGAAGGGATGGCTAAAGATCAGGATCTTTTTCTCCAAACTGCCTGACAGTAAGGCACCTGACTTGGCACCAGTTGTGGTGACTGCTGTTGAGGGTTGTGATGGCAATCGAGGTGCTGAGGGGGTTGCAGGAGCTGTAGTCATACTCACAGTTATAGAGAGTTCCAGTACTGCTATCCTGCGTGGTGTCTTTAGTGCTATTCTCTGCTTCACACAGAATCACAGAATCATTACGGTTGGAAAGGACCCTCAAGATCATCTAGTCCAACTGATAGCCCTACACTACTCTTATCCCTACNGGTGCCCAAAACTGCACACAGTACTCGAGGTGTGGCCTCACCAGAGCTGAGTACAGTGGCAAGATCACCTCCCTGCTCCTGCTGGTCACACCATTCCTGATACAAGCCAGGATGCCATTGGCCTTCTTAGCCACCTGGGCACACTGCTGACTCATGTTCAGCCGGCTGTCAATCAGCACCCCCAGGTCCTTCTCTGCTGGGGAGCTCTCCAGCCACTCGTCCCCAAGCCTGTAGCTTTGCTGGGGGTTTTTAACGCCCAAAATGCAGGACTCTACATTTACCCTTATTTGTAAGCTGCAGCATAGGAGGTTCCATGTGAATACAAGAATTTTTTTTTTTCCCAACAAGGGTGACGGAGAACTGGAACAGACTGCCAAGAAAGGTTGTGGGGTCTCCTTCTCTGGAGATATTCAAGACCTATCTGGATGCACTTCTGTGTGAGCTGGTGTAGGGAATCCTGCCGTGACAGTGGGGTTGGACTACACGATCTTTCGAGGTCCCATTCTGTGATGCTGTGATTCTTCTTCACTTTTGTAATTCCTGAGGTGAATGTTACAGTGTACACAGTCTTTCACTTCATCGCATTGCTTATGTTCTCTCCTGAATAACCAGTTTTTCCCAATAGATCTGCAACACAATACATGAAGGAAAGTTTACTGTCTTGTTTCACTGTTCTAGCACGACCAGGCACGTGGAAGACACGTAAACAGGGACAGCATTTCCCTTCCTACTATTCAGAGACAGGAGTAGTAAATTTGTTCATTTATTCTCTCAAAAACTAGGTATCAGTTACAAAGAGGTTTTTGTAAATTACTTCTACCAGAAGATTTCCTGGTTTTGTTTTTGGTTTTGGTTTGTTTTGGTTTTTGACCCATGAGAGTACTATAAACTATGAAAAATAAAACTTTTCTGTGAGGCGTTCAGGACAGGTGGATCCATTTCTAACCTGGAACTTCTGAAAACAGTCTACATCTTCATGAATGCAATGAGGAAAATCTCTATCTGTGTGCTGAATCCTGTAACAACATTAACTGATTTATAAGTAATTTTATATTTTCTGTGTATTTGTTTCATAACAGATCTGAAAATATACAAAACCGGAAGGAAATAGCAAAATCATAAAAAAGAGCAGCCTGACGTGCTGTTCAGAAGGCTTTGCTCCTCTGAAGACTTGTTTGAGCTGCAACTATTTGCCTCAAGATTTCTCTATTAGTGTCATAGAACAAAAGCTACTTAGCTGCTTACAATAAAACTTCTGCTTGTGTACCACCAAGACAGAGTGAAAATGGGGACAAAGATGCATCTGATGCCTTTTAAGTGTCTTCATCAATCGTCTACCAACATTAGTAGGATTGATTTATGCCAGCTCAGGAAAAAGGTGCACAAGCATGTGACTATGACAACCAGTGACATGCTTCAATTAGGCTAACACTTCCTTCTCCTAATCTAAAATAAATCAGTTTAAAGAAAAGTTACTCAACAAAGAAGTTGAATATTTTTCACAGGTTTAGAGAAGTATAAAAGATTATCTCAATCCTTACCAAAACTGTGGGCTTGCCAGACTCCTTTGGACTCCTTTGGACTCCTTTATAGACAAAATACATACCTCATCTCAGTCTAAGGCCTACAAAGGGAGGATGATAAATCAAAAGTAAACCAAAACAAATTAATATAAAGTAACATCTTCTGTGCAGGGCTGATGAAATCTTGCTTCCTCCAGACTTGCAACTCTCAGCTGATTTCCTGATGTCTAAGTAACATGCAGGCTTCAGCTAAAGATTTTCCTGCAAATTGTGTAACGTATGGAAACTCTTCTGTGATAATTTTTCTGACACCTAAGGAGTACGACAACTCACTGAAGCTTTGAAGGTAGCATTTATCATACTTGATTGCTCTCTCTAGCTGCCCAACTCAGAAAATTTTTAAGTACTATGCATCTGCAAGACTTCCAACTCTCTGTCAAATAGGCTTAAAATTGGTCAATGGTCCCTGAAAGTCATAAAAAGCACAAATCTGACACACGGGAATATAGATAGACACACAGAGTACATCACAATTTTTCCCCTGGCTTTATGTTGAAATGCTGATGCAAGCCAGCAGTTGCAGAAAAAGCTACAAATATAATCCATTTTGAGTACTTAGAGCTTATTTGAACTTTTGATTAATTTGAGCTCCTGTGATAAAGGCTTGGAATTTTATAGTGGGCAGATGTATAAATTTCCTTTGTATGTGAAGCTAGGAATGGTCATACTAAAAATGGTTCTTACAGGAAGAGAGAAACAAGAAAAAAGGTAGAGCATCTCAAATTGTTCATTTCTTCCTGGATACAGCAGCTATGTCTACAACTTTGTGTTAAGCCACAACTGCTCTCTGTTATTTTTCTCTCTTTAAGCTCTAATCACTGACATACCTCACTTCCACAAAAATCTCATTTAGATGGACAGATGAAGTTTTGGGATCCAAAATCAGAGTAAGCCACTCCAGAATCAGCTTCAAAAACTCCAATATCTACCAAAATTCCAGGATTTAGGAAAAGTCAATATACAAGATATTGCAACTTAAGATTTATTTTAGGAACCATTAAAAAAATAAAATAGACAACTCATCATTACTTAATAGTAGGATTTGTGAATTGCTGTACTTCAAAGTAAGCAAAATATTTCCTGCATCTGAACAAACTACCATCATTCTTTTGGTGTTTGTTTAATCTGTTGATTATTTGCATCCATCTATTAAATTTGCACCAAAAGCAGCAGAGAATGGGAGAATGATGATATCTGCTACCATTTGGAGTCCTCTCCCACTTCTTTTTCCACCAGTAAGCTATGGAAAAAAGAATTAATTACAAAGTGTGTAAGAGTATAAGAAGCCACGATACATGATAAGAAGCTGGTTTTTTAAAAAAATACACAGTAAGAGATATATCACTCATTTTGCTTAGCCGTGAGAAGTACCTGACCACAGCATACAGGCAGCTGTAGGGGAAGGCATTTCTTACAGAAAGTATTTTTTTAACAAGACAATAGCAAGGTAAGTTCTTTTCAAGATCTAGTCTTGACGTTGGCCAACAGGACTAGGGCAGCGATTGTTCCCCTGTACTGGGCACTGGTGAGGCCAGACCTCAAATCCTGGATTCAGTTTTTGGCCCCTCACTTCAAGAACGATATTGAGGTACTGGAATGTGTCCAAAGAAGGGCAACAAAGCTGTTGAAGGGTCTAGAGCATAACAGTTACAAGGAGTTAAGAACTATTATGACTGTGTTGAGTTGCAATATAATGAAGAAAAGGTTGAGTGCATACGTGTCAGGATTAGAACTCAGGCCAGCAAGGCAGATGTTCTTGTGGGTGTATGCTATAGACCTTCCAGTCAGAGCAGTGAGGTGGATGAGGTGTGTTATAAACAACTGGGTGAGATAGCTAGTTCATGTGCCCTTGTTCTTGTGGGGGATTTCAATTTCCCTGTTATCTCCTGGAATTACAAGACAGCAGCAAGGGAACAGTCTAGTAGGTTTCTGGAGT
>VWZX01009841.1:552888-666147 GCA_013399015.1 Galbula dea | reverse complement strand
TGCTGTGACCAGTGGGAGATGTTTTTCTTTAAACCCATGCCAAACAATGAACAGGCAGTGCTCCAACCTGCACCCTGCTTCTGCCTCCCTGCAGCCCTCACCCATGTCCACCGTGATTTCTTGGGGTCTGGAAGTGGGATGATACATCATGAGCCAGGTTTTGTTGCCCACCAAGGCAGAGCCAGACTACAGCTACCACACCAGGGATAAGATGTAGGAATAAGTCAGTGTTTTTCCATCTGCTCAGGCCTGCAGCCTCCAGTAAGAGCAGCTCCAACCACTTATGTTTCCTAGCCTCTTCATCTGCTTTCCACTCTTTCCATTGCAAAGTGGTTTTCTACTTTGAGAAGTATTTCCAGGGCACAGCTGAGCCATGTAGGGCTGGATTTGATGCTGTTCTTCACAGTTTTTTTCTTCTACAGTGTTATAGCCATTTCTGTGTTCAGAAGGAGGGAAAGAGTTAAATACAGAAGGGCATATGAATACTTGTTTGCAAAAAGGAATAATTCCAGAGTGGTCCTCAAAACTTCATTATAGATCAGAGAAACATGCAATATTGCATTAGCTGAAAGGAAAACTTACATGACAGGATTTAATGTCCTTAGAAATTTTGCAGAGTTTATTTGAAAAATAAACCAAACAACACTCTATTAAATTTATAGAGGAAATGGAAAGCAGAAGCTCAGAAGTCTGTAATTGCACCTACAAATATGATCATTAGAGTAAGAAGTGGTGAAGGAGGAAATCAAAGGCAACTCATCTCCTTAACAGGAAGATGGAAGTTATGTTGCCACCATGTGGTAAGACCATGGTGAGCTAGGAGCAGCTACCTTCACCATCAGAATTCAACAGCCAAAAATCTGTATGGTTTGCTGAAAAAACAGAGTATGCAAATCGAATCCTGATTAGAATGAAGCAATGTGTGATTCTGTGAATTTCCCATTTGCTTTTGATTAGTGTGTACAGTTGGTTTTTTGGTGCTGTGTTTGTGGGGTTGGGTTTGTGCTTGATTTTAATTCAAGGTTCTGTTACATAAAATCTTCAGTGGAAAAGANCTTAATGTTTCACAAGGAACTTTTTAGGGCACAATTTATAGAAGCAGAATTATTTTTCAAACAGGAAATCTCCCAGTTCTGCCTACAGCAGGATTGGGATTCACAGAAGTGTGTCAGCTTGTTCCTTCCCCCCCAGCTTTAGATTGTAATTCTTCATGACTTGACAACTGGTTGCTGTAGAAATTATTAGGATTCAAGAGCATGATTTCACAGCCTGAGTTGGATGAGCTTTTCTCAATCCCCTTTTTGATCAGATTAACACTGGCCCCTGAGCTGACCCATAGCCACCAAGAACCAAGCAAAGCCCTTCCTCCCAGGCCAGGGATTACTGATGGAATCACTCACTTTGGAGAGGTCTGTCCTGCTCCACTGCAAGGTCTGTTTCTTGTCTTCGCTGTGGTGTGAGCCTTTTTCTCCTCTCTAATGTGTATTGCATCACTTCCATGGAGTTGTTAGCTGTCACACTAACAAAGCACTTAAACTTCATGCTAAATACAGCAGTTGCCTTTGTAGGAGCAGCTCTTCCCCTTAGCACCCACACGCTAGTAGCTAAAATACAAGAATGAGATTGGATGAGCATCACAGATGATGCTCAGTCACTTCTCTTGGTACATGGCTAATTATGACCTTCAGTGAGACAGTTCCTCTTTTTCTTAATGCCTTTTGCAACCATCAATTAATAAAACTTCACATAATGTTCTGGTAGAAGAGGAATTATTAACATCATTTTAGAAACAGGAAACTGAGGCACAATTATTGACCTGGTTTTATATGAGATTAGAGAAATTAGGACACAAACCTGAGGACAGAGTCTCCCCTTGGCCCCTAAGCAGCAAATAGATTGCAGAGCATTGCACAAAACTCCAGCTCTAGCTTTTCTCAGCACTTTCCTGGGATTGCCTCCAGTACTGACCCTTGGCAGGTCCCCTTCAGGTTTGGTCACAGGGCATGAGGGATGCCTGACTGGAGAGATGTGTCTGTGTGAGTCACTGTATAAGAAAGGCGGGCTGGTTCCAAGCGGTCCAACAGGAGCCAGGAGCCTTTCCAACCTGTGGGTTGCCCTATGAGCAGAATTCAAATGTTTGCTGTTAAAGCTTCCCCAGCTCTGCCAGGCTGTTACTTCTGTTCTGTTTTGTGGAGGGGCTAATGAACCCTCACCTGTCTTGCAAATCCCAGAAAGCATGAGCAAATCATTTCAGTCCTTCCTGTTTTACACCTATGACTCACAAACATTTGCCTCCTACATTAGTTTTGCTTTTTCTCAAAGTTGAGTCATTGTCTTGTATTTGATTTAACAGTAATAACGGGGGGGGTGGAAATCAGCATCAGTTTCTCCTGCATAAGAGTAGATCAAAAGCAAGTCTTTAAAGGAGGCTTTCAAGATACCTAAATTAAAGATTTGAGAAACTGGTAAGAAATAGAACCGAAGAAAAACAGCTCCTAAAAGCAAAACATTATGTTTTCATGCTATTGTGCTTTTAAAATTGTAGGCAACAGCCTGAAAACAGACATCCAAATAAATCTTACTTGATGGGAATTATCTGGAGATCATGGTATTTATTGCATTTGTTTTGATTTTCCAATGCCTGCCTCAGTCTGTAGGCACAGGGATGACTTAAAAGATTCGGTTTCTCATTTTAAAAATTCAGCTTCCTCTGAATATTTGAGTGACCTATGCTAACCCAGCTGAAGTATCACCAGGCAGGCTAGAAATGGTGAGAACAGGACAGGAGGGAAGAGCTGTCTCCAATAGCTTAAAGCTTTCAGATGTGATAACTGAGGCTGTGCTGCCCCTCGGAGGCACGGCACAAAGTTGCAGTGCCTGGGGATGGAGAGGATTAATTATGGTGCTTTAAAACGATCTTGGGTTGGTTTCGGGTTTTTTTTCCCCTCCCTCCTCCCTACCCTTCTCCTCCCAGCACCCTGTGTGTTGCCTGAAGGTCTGTATGTGTGGAGGCTCTTGATAAAGGCACTAAAAGCTCTGTAGTTTAGCACTTTTTGCCCAGATTGTATCATGTGTGATGATATCCTGAAGAAATCATTTTTCCAACCAAATGTAGGTATTTTAGGATCCTTTCCTGCTTCTCAGCTTTTTTCTCTAGTATTTGGTGTCTGGTACAACTGTAGGTCCCTTCAGCTGTTGAAGATTAGAATAACTTGGCAGATAGGAGGGTGAGGAGAAGGTTCAGGAAGTTGATGTGGTTATCATCCAGCACTCTGGAGCAGGGAGTGGATTGGGGAATTTCCCCATTTTAACCAGGTTTGCCAGTAAAGCTGCTGCTCTGGCTTTTGGGCACTGCTGCTCAACACCAGACCTGAAGCAGTGGTAGGAGTTGCATCCTTCTGCTTGTTTGCCTCAAGGAACAACACCTTGAGATGAACAAGAAGTTCTCTTCTGCCCACTCACAAACTCAAGGTTCTTCTAAAAACCACTTTCTTGGGAATGCTGACCTCAGTTAAAATGTTATGTTGTTTGAGGAAGAACACAAGTCTGCATATAAAGCATCCCTTGTTTATGAGCCTGCCCATGAATTTTGGGTATCTGATTTTGACCTTGCTAGTGAGAAGAATTTGAACTGGATGCTGAGTTGGCAAATAGTGAATCGGGAAAGCCTAGCATGCATCTGAAATGTTTCAGTGGTTTTATGAGATTTAAATGATGTGAAACAGAACAACAACCTGATAAAGGAGAAACAATGACTTTAATGTTTTGGGGTTTTTTTCCTGACTCTGTTAGCAGACAGCATGTGGTGCCAAGTGAGAGGTGGGAGTAGTAAAAGAGAAATGCAGGTCTAACAGTTTTCTTCTAGTGTGAGCTGCCATTTGGAAGTGTTGTAGGACATGATGTACTCAGTACTGAGGTCAGTATTACCTTTAATGAGGAGATCATGCAGCACAGCCCTGCTGAATGGCACCTGAGCCTGAAGGGAAGTTGCAGAAAGAGTGAGGAAGTGAAGAGGTGTATTCTTCTCCATCCTGTTGAGTCTTCAAAAGGACCAACACAGAAACTAGTCCTAGCACAGCTCCTTTCCCTGGGAGAACATGACGGGTGCAGCCATTTCCCCTGACTAAGCATTTTAGGATTAAAACAGCCAACCTTTCTCTTTCTCTCCCAGAACTGCATGAACAATTTGCTTGTACTGTGTAGAAGTTACAAATGCAAGCCCAGTGAGTGCTTTGGTAGTAAACAGCAGAATCACAAAGCATGTGGCTTTGATTCCAGCAAAATCAGGTAAGGAAGGAGTGGATTTGGCTCCTTGGAATACAAATCCTTAGTGGACAAGCTTAAGAGTGTTACATTTCTTTATACTGCATTAAAAGAACAAGAATTGGATTTTTAATTAGTATGAATCACCAGATACATTATTTACACTAGTTAGAGATTTGGACTTAGAACTGCACTAAGCTAGTTCTCTGAGTACACAAGACACAGAAAGATAATATGTAGTCCACCAGGTGGTTGTGTTTGTAGCAATATATCATGATCCCTTTTTCAGTTCATGAACATGAATCTGCAGAACAGAAACCAGGCATCATCTTAGCACTCCTTAAAGAAACACTCTTCACACTGAAAAATAATGAAAATATGTGTAATCCTGATGTAGCCACAAGTTGAGTATTCTCACATTTTGGTGGCATACTGCTAAGCCTGGTGAAGATGAAACCTCACACTTATGTACCAACAACATAATTGGGATTTATAGCTCCAGAGTAGAGCACACAGTCTTCAGGGGTTGGAGGCAATGACAGAAATACCCCTCTGAAGAAGCCTAAAGAGCAGATCACAGCCTCCCTCTCTGATGAACATTCCCACACACACATCTCTGTCCCTGCAGAAGCAGGACAGAGTACCCAGCTCAGCGACTGCTGCAGCCACACATCATTGGTGGGAAGGGGTGTTTAGCTAGCCCAAAGCTGTTGTATTTTCTAGGGGGAAAGTTAGTCTGAAAAGATGAGAGACATCCAAGGAAGGCTTAGAAAGAAAGGACAATATACATTAAAATAGGCCTCTCTGAGTGTAACCTGCATCCAAATGCTCTAGGAATAACATGACTTAGAAAACACCCTTTTTTTTAGTGATAGACAATAAAGGGCAAGGAGTTCAGTGCAGCAGTTCTGGTCTTGCTCAGCAAGGACAATGGCATTTTCTTTGCCATTTGATACTGTTTGCCATTTGAGCATCTTGAGGCATTTCAAAATATATGTTCCATAGTCTGGTTGTGGGAAAGTACTTGCCAGCATGGTATGTCCTTTGGCTTGGCTGTGCCTAGCACTAAGCAAACACCCCACAAAACTAGAGCTAGTCCCCAGACTGCTGCAGGGAATAATGAGATATCAGTCAGCCATGATCTCAACACAGCAGTGCTGCTAATGTCCTCAATGTCATGGTAAAAATATGCTGGTGGAAAAAGAAGCTGCTATAATGAGTCTTTTTTATGTGGGAATTGTCCTTGATGCTAAATAGGAGGTGTTTTAAGGGTAGAGCAGGCCTTGGAAATGAAGATTAATTTAGGATAGATGTTGTGAGCTCTTTGGTAGATAAAAAACAGAGCCATCTCTGTCCTGCCAGCAAATTCAATGGATAAAGAGAGGAAAGGGTGGGGGGATTTGTTTCCAAAGCCAGCCTTAATCAGCAAGAAACAGCAGACAAAATTCTCTGTAGTAGATAGGGGTTGGTGGGGTATGGGTTATATTTATTATCTAGTAGGTTATAAGCTTTATTATAATTTCCTGTCTTTGCCTGCTGCATCCTAAGGAACAATCTGAGCTGGGTCCAGTGCTTGTCATTTAGAACTCATGTGCATGTCATTTATATGGTAATGGGGAGTTTCCCCTCATCCCCAGTGATTTCTGCACAATTCTACATGCTGCTTCTCAGTATATTTATCTTACTCCAGTGTAAATTAAAATGCACATTCGTGATCTTTGAACAAAGCAGGCAAGGATAATTAGTAATTTGATACTGTTCTGTACAATGCAATTCAAAGTAATACTTAAAATTTGCAGTTAATTAATCAGGATTTTTTTTTCTTAAAATTCTTAATTGCCTTTCTATGATATTCATTTTTAATAAGTCTTTTTTTCTACCACATCTAGTTATGAATTATGCAGACAATTTCTTTTTGGTGTTATTGCATGGCTTTGTGTATGTGTGTGTTTATATAGACATTTCTATGCATTTTGGGATAATTTTTTTCTTTTCCAGAAGTCTTTATGTGCTGGTTTATGAATGGGATTTTTGTTAGCTGAAATTAAAAAGCTGAAAATAATTGAATTGATGTCCAACTGTGAGAAAAAAGATACCACAGAGAATAGAAAACTCAAATCAATACAACAAAACTAAAAAGAAAAAAAGTAAATCTCTGGAATTCCATTGCCACTATGAATAGTTAACCTCATCTGGTATTTAATTCACTAACCAATTAAAACTCTCATTAGAAGACTCTAATTGTTGCACCTTTAAAGTAAAATCAGTAGCCATTAGAGACAAACTTTGGACTCTCCAAGGAAATTAAAATAGCCATAAATTCAAAACCAGAAGCTTTAGCAAATATAGACATATGTAGGGGCAGTGCCTGTGGTGAGAAATACCTCCTGGATCAGACCTTCGCTGGGCAAGCCTCTGAGTACTCCATGGCCCCAGCAGCTCCCCTCTTGTGAGCAAGAGCTGGGTGACACCACCTTGCTCACCCCTTCAGGGCTCTTGAAGGCCTTTATACCCTTTGTGCTCTGCAAAAGTGAATGGAAACACTCACAGCAGCTTTCTTTCCACCTCCTTCAACATCACTAAAAGAGAAGGTCTTTTCCTAATTTGCCTTTCTTTGTCTGGGCATGTTCTTGTTGCCTTCACATAAAGGGGTTTTAAGTGGTTGATGCAGAAATTCTGTTTACTGCAAACTGATTTCTCCTTTGCCAGCATTTCCATATTAGCTATCCTGCATATGCATAACACTGGGGTTTATTTACTCTCACTTATGGGACTTTCTGGGCTGTGGATGGAGTGAGACAGACTCGGTGCCCTGGCCCCAGGTGCAGGGTAACATGTGGCTTTCCTTCTTTGTCGAGTGCAGCTGGAGGTATCACCTGTGCTAAAATCATCTGTAACAGTCTTCTAGGCATTGATGGGGTTTAATCTGAGGTCTGCATCTCCCTGGAGAGAGTTGAGGTAATTCCAGGTAGACCAAGGAAGGTGATTATGCAGGCTTTTGCAGTAGATTTAGAATTCCCATGCAGTAGTCCACAGCTCAGAAATATAGAGGAGGAAGAGAAAACAGAGACTTTGATGGGTGGACATTGTCCTACAGGTATGTTTGTCTTCTCTGTTTGCTTACCTGAGTCCATATAGTGGAGGTCCTTCAAGACTTGCACCTGGGAAGAACAGAATTTCTGTTTGACATGCAAGTGCCACCACTCCAATAAACAGAGTCAAACCACACTGATCTGCCAGTGACTTAACCTTATGATATGCCATTTCCTTCATTAATAATAAATGATAAGAGTATTTTATTCTGAAATATTGCTATAAGCTAATTTGAATTCTGGTTTTATCCTGCTCTCTTTTTTTTATTATCCCTGGGTAACTCCACTGATCACAGCAGTTCCTCTGATTATTCAGTACTGTAAAATCAGATTCATCCTCTGAGTCATTATTGAGCTAAACTCTTGGTTAGCCTGAATCACTGTTCAGGTTGAAACCTCTGGGAATATTGCCATAGTAGGACAATATAAATTGAGGTTTTTAATGGCTATTCAATGACTGTAGCAGTTTGACCTGGGTAAGAAGTTTGGAGAGAAAATAAATTCAGTCAATGTTCTGCAGTTGGCATCTTATAAAGCAGGGTTGTATTTTGCCATATTACTTGATGTTTATTAGCACTCCTGCAAGGCAACTAGCAGGTGCTGCTCAGGGTGAATAAATCATGCAAGGCATTCATGTGAAAGACAGGTTGTGCCAAGTGATGATACAAGTCAATGGGGTTGAAGAATCAAGTTCTTTAATAGCAATGTCTGACTCTTCAGTCTTTTTATCTCTTAAACTTCTTTCTGAAACATTAAAAGAGACTGCTTTTGGGCACTTGTGTTCTTGAACTGTTGCAGTCATCTAATGAATTTTTGATAGTCAGATTCAGAGGGTTTTGTGATCACTAACTTTCCTGATATGTCTCTAGCTATTGAAATGATTTCCTCATGTCAAGGTTGTCTGTCCATCTTTCTCAAAACCCATAGAAGAGTTAGGAAGAACCTGTAACTTTTAATTTAAAGGAAAGGTGAAGTGGAAACTACTTGAGCAGGTTTGAATAGAGTAATATTCAGCACATAATGAAAGCCTTGGTTTGTCTCACTGCATTGCACAGATAAGCAAATTGTATTTCCAGCCATAGCAACCTGTTAAGTGGCTGGGGGGGAGGGGGGGAAAAGGCAAGAAAAGGATTTAACTATGAGACTTTCTTCATATAGTCAGTTGTGCAACATGAATTTTGTCTTGTCTAGGTCCTTAGCAATTGAAAAGGTACAATATGACCTTGCATTCAACATTTACCCACAGCAACGAGCTGCAGTGCAAATTACTCTGAAGACTTTTGCCAGGAAAAGTTTCTACAGATTTAGTGCCTCTAGCTAACAGGCTTTCATGGAGAGCTAACAACAGGCTGTGTTTATGCCAGGTGATGGAAAAATACATTCTTATTATGCATTAGTGGCATACAGCAGTGTGCCACTGCAGACAGGTTTGCTAGATGTGTTTGCTCTTTGGAGTGAGCGTTAGAAACAGGAATATCTGACAATATGATCTCTAAGTAATATTTCTACTTTCATAATTCAGTCTGCCTTTTCATTATTACATCTGGACATCCTGACAGATCACAGGCTTGCCTGTGTTGATGAAATGTCTGCATGTCAGTCTAGCCAGGATGGTCCAAGAGGTATTTACTGTGGCTGGGACTGACTCACACCACCAAAAGAAGAAACCTGCTAATTGTTAGGAGCTATTGTGAGCATTAATCATTAATGATGTGGAAAGCAAACAACTAAGGATTGCTAACGATGATGCAGAGGGGAGAAAAAGCCAGAAGCACAGAGGAAGAAACTTCTGAAAAGAACAAGAGCATGTGGAGGCAACTCACTGTTGTTCTGCTGTGTTTGTCCAAACAGGACCTTGCTTATTGCAAAACAGGCCCACAAAACACTGACGCACCCTCAGGTTAGTATGGCATTGTGTATGACACATGGCAACCCTGCCTGCCTGCCATGGCTGCTCTGAAGGGGAGCCAGACCTCCTTTGCAGCTGCTCATAGCTCCTGGTGGAGACACAGGGTCCATGTGAGATCCAAGGGACAGCTCCTGTCCATGGCTTTTGGCACCTCAAGTACTTAGTTGTGTCAGGATGTGAAGATGGCTTGGAGGACCCCTGGCTCCTCTAGCCATTTCCAAATATCTGAATTATTTTATTTGTGAGAATCCACCTGTACTTCTCAGATGACTTCACACACTTTTGTGCATCTGTTTTGTTAGGTGTTTTTGTTTGACAAATCAATTTGTATGAAAAAGGAAGACTTTGTAATTTCCTAGTTCTTTAGCCTGAGCCTGGCCTCCTATGTGTACTCTGGTAGCAGCTCCAGAGATGCACCTGAGGACATGGTCAGAACAGTAGTCAATACCACAAGCATTTTGAAGCCCTCAAGAATTCAGACAGCAAAAAGGGTCTGGCAGCTACTTGTCAATAACCTGTTAAACAACACCTCAATGCCCTGACTCGTGTAACAACCCCAGGATCCTTTAATGTTGGAAACACAACAAATTAGAAGAATCAATGGACCAGGGGAAAAAATACCCACAAACCATAAACCAGCAGTTTTGATGTAGGCAAGATGAGGAGCCTCAGAAAGTCTCTTCTGTCTGTCAGCGGCTTGGTGCCATCCTAACATGATCTGAGTCCTTCTCCTTCAGGAGAGGAGTCCTAAAGAATGTCCTCAGAGAAACAGTGGTGGCTATTGCTGGTAGCTTGGACCATGAGTCAAGGTTGGAGTGGTCAGGATTTGACCAGGCTGCCTGGCAGAGTTGCCTCTGATGTGCATGCACTGGCTCTGTTTGCTCTTCATATTTGTGTCATTCTCTCTGGGGTCCTTGCCAGGTATCAGAAATCATCCAATGGTGATATATCTTCTTCTGGAGCATGGCAGCTTGTGGTAGACCTGAGTCACCTTCATCTTGCAGATGCAAAGACAGACCACAGCACATTTGCCTTCAGATTTCATGGAGTTTGCCTGTTTGCTAAGCCTGGGATTGGCTCAGGCTATGCAGCAGCTCTGGGGCCCACATAAGAGAAGTTGAGGTAAGGTGTGACCTTGCTGACCATGCAGAACACATGAGGAGTCCCATAGGATTGTCCTCTGTGTCCAGTGTGAACCACACCACTGAAATGAGATTATCTCCAGGTCCTCAGCATCTGGGCACAGGGCAGCAGAAAGCACTGGCCAAACTCTCGCCCGCTGTCTCAACACCACGTTCTGCAGGAGCAAAGGGCTGCAAGGCTGGGCAAGTGGAAAACAACATGTGTTCAAGCAATTAAACTGCATGACTAAGGAGAAATTCATGACACTTCCAGCCCACATCTTCCCTGTGCTTGAGGAGATGCAAATCTCCTGGCTGGGCTCCATTCACTAGATGAGGGACTGCCACCTTCTCATGGCTGCCAAACACATGGGAGCTCCTCACCTGCGTCTCTTCCACTCTACAGCTGCGTAATGCTGCTGCCATCAGGTGGTGAGCTTCATGGATCAAGGATTTCATGTTTAAAATGTGCTCTCCATAGCATGACCTCAAAAATGCCATGAAAGTAAGTAATATTTTATTCTTCATGAGCTTGTCAGTGGCGGAGGAGGATGTGTTTCGAGTGGGAGTAAAGGGTCACTGAGGCGAGCATTGCAGCTCTGATTTTCTTAAGGATCCCTTGGACAATGGCATGAATACCTTGGGAACTGTTGTTGTCTGCATGCAGGGAGTGTGGGATCAGACTGAGCCTGGAGTTTAGGCTCAGCCAAGAGCTATTTCATTTTATATTTCTAGAAAAGGTTGTTGAATTGTTTAGTGGCCCTGCAAAATAGCTTTTTTTTTTCCATCTGACTCAGTTATATAACTGTGAAAGAGGATTAATTGCACTAAAATCAATAGTGCTGCAGGGCTGTTGCTGACATTAGCACAAAATAATGTCAACACAGGAAAATGTAGATTGGATATAGTAATATAGAACAGTTTTATACTATATGCATACATATAACCACTTTTACACCCTTTTTATATCTATTACATTTACTTACTGGAAGTTGGTGTATATTTACACTACAGCAACTGAAAGAAAATTTTGCTTGTGTATGTGTGAAAGATGAACAGTGGTCTTCTAAGGGCATCCCTGAAAGACATGTCAGTGAAGACCAATGGGAAGAAGGTGTTTTCCCTAACCGAGTAAAAAACACTTTCAAACTGTACAGTAGTGTGCAATAGTCATCGATTTGGAAGTGTGGTTGGTGGTTTAAGATACTCTATTAATTGATTTTAAAACAGATGGCAGCTATCAAATAAGCATTTGTATTTATTTGATGTTTCTATGAGAGCCCTTGGGGTTTCACTGTCTCAGAAGTCTTTGTTTTCTCCTTTCCTCGACCCCCTTTCTGTTCTCTGATCTCTCTTCCTCTTATGTTCCTACATAAGAGGAATTCCTACATATGCTTCCTACAGACAAATTCTTTTGAGCTTTGTTTCCTAATGTAAGCCATGGCCTTTATGTTTGGCTGTAATTTAATGTTGTGTAAAATTCCTTTTTATTAAGATTTTAAATAAAACAGCAAAATGTCTTCAGTACACCAAATACTTAATGATTTGAGCATCACCTACAATCCAACTCACAAAGCCATTGATTATGGTTCCTGGAATTGCCACAGTTTACCTCATCAGCAATAAAAAGCATAGAAGGGGAAGTTCCATCTGTCAGACAGAATTTTGCATAAGTCTTTGTGTAAAAAATTAAGATATTCTGAAACTAATGGGTCTATTGACGGAAAACTAAATATGCTTGTGTGTGCATGTGGATGTGTCTATATCTACTCAGAGGAGAACCAAACTCTTTATTTTCCATCTTTGGCTTCTGTGGGCACAACATTAAAACTATTCTTTAGATTTCCTACTGAAGAAGAAAGTGCAGTATTGGAACAAGAAGTGAAGTTTAATAGTATAAAATAAATTGATTTATTTAATAGGTAAAACCTTTGTGCCCCTATCCATTACAGCCTTATTTTGACCTCTTGAGATGAAGAAAGCCTCTGCTTTTCTAGAGGTAGTTTAAAACTTCTGCTCAGTCTCCCAGGACTCCTCCTCAGCTGCTATAAGTGGAAGTTTCTTTTCTGAAGTTAATGACACCAGAGTTATTAACTGCAGCTCATCTGTATAACACAAGGGGCTTCACCAAAGGTGGACACACCATTCAGATCTCCAGTGGTTCTTAGGTGTTTTTAGGGATTGCATGTCCCATTGTGACAGCTGGCAAGCAAAGCTGTGGAGAAAGAAGAAGCACAGAGCCACCACCAACTGACTGTGAGGAATCTCTGCAGCACACCCACAGCATCCCTACGTCATGGAACACCCAGTGACTGCAAGCTTTGAAGGAAGAGGGCAAAAGTTTTGATCAATTCTCGCTTCATACTCTTAGCTAGGAGGTCAAAGAGGTATGTATATGTAGAGGGGAGCTTTGGTGTTGAAGGAGAACCTGGTTTCAGATCTGTGAAGTGGATTCTGAACTGACTTTAGAAAGACCCAGGAGCACTGAATGTAACTGGTTTTCTGAGCATCAGATAAATGCAACTGGGAAGAATAAAGTGCCCCTAAGAACAAATTGTCTGCAAATTGTATTTTACTTTCAGCTGAAATTCCTGGTATTAGTGCATTTTATATTTCATCAGAATGTTTTCTGGTTTCCTAAAACTAATTGATCTCTCTAATAATGGCAAGGTCCTGGCTTTGTTTCAAGGCAAAGGTTCACACAATTAAATCTCATTAACAGAGGATGACAGAACCTGCTCTAAAGTCTTTCTTGGTGTGTGACTTTCAGTAGAACTGCTTCATTAGGTCTGAGATCCTGGAGAAAATGTTTGCTGAATTAAGTCATTCCTAATTAACGTTAAAATGTCAAGGCTTCATCTGCCAACAATTTTTACTCCTTTTCCTTTATACTCTTAATTGTCGCTTTGATGAGCAACCAATGTGAAAGTCAAAAGAAGCATCTTTTAAATGTGCACACAACAGGTGGAACAATGGAGCAAAG
The DNA here is from genome assembly GCA_013399015.1 of Galbula dea. Classification (NCBI taxonomy): domain Eukaryota; kingdom Metazoa; phylum Chordata; class Aves; order Piciformes; family Galbulidae; genus Galbula; species Galbula dea. Next base: position 652,779 of record VWZX01009841.1, on the reverse strand, counting down.
CAAATTTGCCAAAGATGTACTTTCCCATGTAAAATCTTCAACTTCCTAGGCATCTTTCTGAAACCTCACTTAGATGTTGGCATGAAGTGTTAATTTGTTATGTGTAGAAAACATAACTATCGAGGGTGATTTCCCCTTGCACCCTCTCTGATGTTACCTTGAGTTTTATCTCAAGCCATATGCAAGTCTGGAGTAACAAAGATATTCCTCTGATGAATAGAATTGTCTGTCTGTTCTCCAAGGATCACTTACCAAGATATTTTTAAAAGAAAGAAAACAGTCTCTGGTGAGTTTCCACTCTTTAGGCTAGAGGGCCATTCTGGTTGGATCGAGATGTCATCATAGGGCAGTGTGCAAATGTAGTGGGTCTAGACTCTGAAAATCCACATTGTTTTTTGCAATGACCTCTGGTAACAGCAGATGTTGGAGCTGCTTGGACTTGTGTTGCAGGACTTCAGTGGTGAAGGCTTAGGAACACTCTGTAGCTTCTTTAATTCTTGTTCTCACATTAAAGTAATGGGACCTGTCTTCCTACCCATCAATCTGTACAGCATATGCAAGCTCTTCTGCTACGGCTTCAATAGGAGTGACTCATGATACTCAGCCTGTTAAAGAAAATGGATTATGTTATTGCTTTTCAGAAAATGGGAGGTTTAAAAAGCCAAGTTAGTGTCTTCCAGTTGTCAGCAACTGGAGACACTTTGGACAATGAGTGAATATTATAGCTTTTCTGGATACCTATAAGCTGAAACCATCTTTGCAATGCAGGGTATTAAGTGATAAGAAAAAGTATTAGAACTTAAAAGTTCTTTGAATTTGTGTTTAATGAGAATTAGGTTCTGCCAATCTACAAAATAATTTCTTATGATGGCAATCTTGTTTTCTCCTTGATTGAGCTCTCACGTATTTTTCTTGGCATCTTCCCAAGTACCTTTTCAATAGCAACTACATTATTCAAATCAGAAAATGAATCTATAATCCCAAAATTCAGTGGTAAAAAGGATCAGTCTCTGTTCCTGGCTACTTATGAACAATTGCTTTGCAAAGGTGATTTAAAAAATGATATAGGGGTAACACTTAAGATGATATCCAAGCCACAAACTGTGAAGCCTGGTATCTCAAAAAATGTTTCAAAGTTCCAGCATTGTGTAACTTTATAGAAAATTGCTCTTTGTTTGTTCCTAACTGACAACAGAGCTTAGGAAGATATAAACTGTAACTGAAGCACTTGTATCTAATTATAAACACTGTTTGAATCTGTTGATGTGTGTTTAATGTGACTGTGTGATCCCTTTCTGGAGGAGAACTCCAGCTCAGTCTCTGCAGTGTTCCCTTAGCCCTGAGGGAGCTGTGGTTCCCCAGCCAGTAGGCAGCAAGCAGCTCTCTCAACCCAGGAAGTATGTAGAGGACACACAGTAGGCATAGAAGAGCCTTTTAGGCTGTCAGGAATATGTGTGCTAATATGAATAGTTTGTTGTTTCTTCAGGAAGATAATTATGCTTAATAACCTATATCTTCAGAGTAATTGTTATTGATTATGTTCATTTGTGTATATGGCGTAATTTAATGAGCATTTTTAATTGATATTCCTGTGGCATCCTGCTTGTGCTGTGATTAGACTGGGATTTTCATATCTACACTGTTTCATTTATTGCTACCCAGTACTTTATGTCTAATAGCCTTTTTTTCTGTTCTTGCCTGTTTTGTTGCTTTTTGGGGTGGTTTTTTGTTTGTTTGTTTTAATTAGAGGAGATCTTGAAGAGTCATATTGCTCATTGGTGGTCTCCCGATGGCACCAGGTTAGCATATGCAACGATTGATGCCTCCAGAGTCCCCACCATGGAGATCCCAGTGTACACTGGCCCCCCATACCCTACTGCTAAAACATATCATTATCCAAAGGTAAGGGCAAATAAAACAAATAGTCCTGTTCTTCTATCAAATAATAAAATCAAATAAAATTTCCTAGGAGGCTCAGCCTGAAGACCGTAGAATTCATAAGCAATGAAAATAAACATAACTAAGGGAAGATCAGCTGTTCCCCAGTGCATGTGTTCTTCACTACTCTTTAGTTGCACCTGTAAAACTGCAGTTTTCTGATTCAGGTATCAGTAATTCTAAATATAATGAAAATAAAATCTCACTTTATAGCCACACAAAAGTAATTGTGCTTCCATGCTAGAATGGAGCTACTGGTGTTTGAGAGTTTGGAAGACAGCACTTCTACATTTAGATACATTTTCTTTGATATAGAAGGAGAATATGGTATTTGGGCTTCCTTGGAGTATCCAGGATGGCCTAGAGTCAGAGGAGATAGCCTGCTTTTAGAAATACATTGTGCCTGAGAATTATAAGGAGCACAGTCAAAGACAGAAAAGATTTAAGAGCCAATCTCTCCTTGCCTGCAAGACCTGCAGAGCAGTCCTTCAGTGGGTACACAGCACCAGCAATGCTCTGTACCAGTACTGATCCATTGCTGCTGGTGTTGCTGTAATTCTCTGCTGTAGCACGGTGCAGGAGTATACCATGCTGCAGCCATTTCTTCTGGGTGTCTGGCTTTGTGCACCCATTGCCTAAGACCTCACATGGTGGTCCCAATTGAACCATGATTTGTCAGGAAAGTTACTCACATATATGCAGGGGATGCCCTTTCCTACAATACAAAATGAATCAGGATTTTACTATATCTACCACCATCCTGTTAGAAAACATTTTATCAGAAGATATATTAAACAGCAGTATCTCTAGTTGCCACAAAAGTAGCATTTTTTACTAAGGTTATGGGTGTCCTGAGTAATTACCCCTTGCTTGTGTCTATCAACCTTTTCATATCTCTGTGCCACATCACTACAGTTCCATTTTCTCTGTGAATGACTGTAGCAGTCCAGTCGATAACCCCACACAATGGAAAATCATTTTATAATCCATGGGAATATCATATACAACACAGAAGAGTTTTGATTTAACATATAGTAATTTATTCTTATTATAAAATCCAGGCTGGAATGGAAAATCCAACGATTTCTTTGCATGTGATTGGTCTGAATGGACCTACCCATGACCTGGAAATGACTCCTCCAGACGATCAAAGAATGAGGTAGGTGTTTTCTTGCCCTGGGGTGCTGGACCCCAGTTCTCTTGGGGTTTTAAATCACTCTGACTTCTTTTGAGATCATTTTACAGTACCTTGCTTTGTCACTATCAAAGACTTTCATTTTTTGTAAATCTGCTTAAATTTTTTCCAATACTTTTTCTTCTTGTGTGTATTTATAGACCATTATTAGCTTTTTACCTGAAATGTCTGTGATACAGACAGATTTCAGAGTATGGTTATTTTTAGAGAAGGTGGCAGAATGTCCCCAAATACATAAGAATACATTAATTTCACATGTAACCACAGGCATTGTAGAAGGGATATTACCTGCAGCCTGTGTAAAGCAGAAACAGGCCAGAGCACATGAGCTCAGTGCTTTGTGATGTGAACAAAGGAATGAAACCAGGTGGACATTCTACTAATGCATTGCCCAAATTTAATTAAAAAATAAAAAGAAAATCTCTTTGCTGTATTTAGGGCAAGTGTACTTTAGAAGTTGGCCTTCAATTCAGCCTACTGCCTAGACAGCCATTTCTAACTAAGTGCTTAAGTCTGCATTCAGCAAGGGTTTAAAAGTTTGGTTTGGACTTCAGCATGTGGTCAAAGCTTGAGCTATGTCTATGGGTCTGTGAACACTTGGAGGGAAGATCACCTTGTTCAGGAGAGAAGCAGCTTTAGGTGGTGCATGGCATGCCTCCCTGCAAAGCTCAGAGGTTAGAATCCAAATCCAGATTTCAGTAACTTTGAATCAAGCATGAAACAGCTTTCTAGCAGGCCAACAGAAATCAAACTCTGCTTCTACATCTGAATTATCCAGAACGATCCTTCCAAATGTAATGCTGCAAGATCCCCAACACAGTATCAGAACTGTGTCTCCCAGATAATATCATTTTTCTGTTGCTAGCATACTCTGTAAGCAGAGAAACTCAGAAATGTTTTAATTACAGTGATAACTTCAGACTGAAGGATCTAAGTGTTGTTAATAAACTTGTCCTATATGGTTATGGGTGGCTGTAATTTATTTGGTTGCAATCAATATTGTAAAGTGATACAAAATAGATCATAATTAATTGGTCTCTGTATTTTTCATCAAAACCATGGCAATTGCTATCCCTAGGGCATGATATAAGTAGTGCTGCCAGAGCAATAGGAGGGCAGTTTCATTATGCATATCTTTTCTGAAATTAGAGGATTAATGTGATAACATTTCATTAAAATAGACAAGAGGGATGTACTGTACAGTTAGTTACAGAAGGGAGTTCAGAAGAAGCAGGGGAAGCTGCTGGCAAGAATCTTCAAGCAGAACCATCATAATTTTGAAACATTTCAGTGTGCTCAGTCTGTTCACACAGATGATATATGGACAGAGTGGTTATTTCTTGGTGTTCTTTTCATCTGGAGCAAAGTGTTTTGGTACAATTAATAAAGTTGAGAATCAAGTAGAGATATTCCAGGGTCTTTCTTCTCTCAGAACTGAAGGAAGTCAGAAGTTTTCCACTGAAATAGGATATTTTTCAGTAAAAAAAAAAAAAAAAAATCTGCTGAGGAAAATACATACTTTGGGGGGAAATGTACAATTTTTATTTTTATTTTTTAATCTGTCACTCTGAGCACTTTGGCCAGATTCTCTCCAGTGCCATACTTCTCTGTGAAAAAAAGAAACTCAAGAGGAGTGGAAATTGCAGAGGGGAAAAAAAAGATAGTAACATTTAATGCCTGATAGGCATTTTTTATTTTGTTGAAACCCATTAGATCCTCCCATTAGATCCTAAGAGTTACATCAGCAGGTGGTCAGAATTGGACCATGATCCAGCTTATTTCTCATGTCATATTTACATCCCTGGTGGCAAATTATTGAAAGGTGTTATCTCCCCTGGGTGCAGAAATCATCATTGGTCCTTGCATAGGTCATGAACAAATAAATAATGGAGAGACTCAGACAACTCAAGTCTGCATTAGAAGCAGGAACTGGCTGTGCCCCAGGGACCATGGACCAGGCTGCCTGTCACTTGGCCACATAATATGTCATTGTCTGTTCTTTGTGATGTTTATGGCTTCACTACTTTTGACATACTTTAAGTATTCATACTGTAGATTCATACTGTAGAGTCATACCTTGTATTTTAGATTCATACCTCCAGAAAGCAGCCAAGTAAAGTTAGGGTATGAATAAGGGCAATGCATACTAATTGGTCTCAGATGATGGCAAACCTAACCACCACCATCTTTACTGGGATGGGGAAATACATTACAAATCTCAGCATAACTGCACCTTCCCTGAAGGGGCTCAAACCAGTTATTCCTTTCCTTTTGGAGGGTGTAACCTGCATGTATGTGGATGTTTTCAAATGAATGGTTGGGTACCTGCTGGTCTAGATTTCATGCTGTGGGAAGAAATAGGTTCTCCTTAAATCAACTCTGTATAAAATCTAGAACAGGTCATGAGAAGAGAGCTTAGGAAGTGCACTGACTCCCTGTTTCTCTCCACTGGCTGCTCAGCCAGCTGCTCCTGCAGGTGTTTAATTAACTGAGATGCATCACACCTTGTTGTCTCATTTTCCTCTGCAAAATGGGAAACATAAAACTTGGTTGTCCTACAGCAAAGATGTGAAGTAAATTAAAGACTCCATATTACTCTGAGACTAGAATCATTATTATACAAGAATCTACAGTTGTCTGCTCACTGAGGTATCCATGGGCTTGATGACTGGGAGAAGCTTCAGGCAGAAATTGAGACTCCAGACCCATCTCTGGGGTGGTAGGGAAGATAAAGTTTGACCTAAAATAATAATTAAAAGTTCCTGAGAAAAACTGTGGCTCCAGTGTTCAGACAGTAAGAGGGATGTAAAAACTGATTATATGTCCTTCAAATTTTAAATTGGATTTATGGAAAAATTGCTCCAAGCCACAATATACTGAATTCACATTCCTTTTCTGGGGAGAATGAATATACTCACTTCATTTTAGAGAGAAAGAGACATGGTTACACAGTTTAATTTTGCTTTGTTGTTTGGTTTGGTTTGGTTTTGTGTTTGGTGGTTTGTTTGGTTTTTTCCTCTTAGGGCCTATGTTGTTGTTGATGAAGAGTAAAATCACAATTTTATTTCAGGCACTGAATTTTCAAACTGCTGTTGTTTCACCTGGAATTAGTTTTCCTTCCAGTGCCCTGGATGCAATCGTTGAGGTCTTTTGTTATTTTTCCCTGGCCAAATTCAGGCACTAAATATTATTGAAAACTACAGAATCAATTTCCAACTTGTTATTTTGCTAGACAAATGGGCCTTTGTTGCTTTTGCCCTTTCTCTTCAGTATATGCAGGAGCACTTGCCAGAACACAAAGTACTCTCCAGTGACACAGCACATTAATTCCAATGAAAGCAACAATTCCTTATACATATTTTATAGCAAACAAATGAACTAATACATTTTTTATAGACTGTATGCTGTGAAAAGTCATATTATAATTTAAGGATATCTTTGGCCCACATAGACCAGCAGGATATTATAACATCACCAGCTTTATCAGCCCAGCCTGAATTTTACCCTGCAGCTACAGTGGTGAAGCCCTGTGCGGCTGCAGAGGTGGGCATCTGTGAATGCCACCACAGATTGCCTCTGAGAAGGTGATCACCAGTGTATTTGTTTGTGATCCTGTATTTCCCAGCCCAGCCTAGGAGGTTCCTTTGCTCACTCTTGCACAGGACTTCTCCTAAATATATTGTTTACAGAACTGTGCAGCCCACACTGGTGATTTACTGCAGGTGTTACCATAACCAGAATATGTCCAGAAATTGAGGATGGTACAGGGAGTGTGGGGTGGTGGTTTTGCAGATGCAAACTGTCACATCTCTGCTGCAGTCTTTATAGCAACAGCTGTATCTGCTTTAGTGAAAACCTGTGTCTCCCTAAACTGTATCTTTGTTATTTTCCTTATAATGCAACACTCATGAATATTTTGGCATGTAATAGACATTTAGAGGCCATTAATTCTTTATAAATGTAAAGAATCTAACCATTGGCAGTGATGGGTCATAGTCAGCCTGTTAGTGTGCTTAGAATGGAAACTGTTTGCAATTTCTTTTCCACTTGTGGATAAATTTGTAGCTGCAGGCATTTTGGTCCTTCTTGGAAGACTGAATAGCTTGAAAGATTCTTTATCTCTGCATTCATCTCTTTTTTTGAAAATGACTTTCAGAAGTGGCAGATAAAACACCTGCACAGCCCTAAAAATGTCACTTTTAGGGGTTGAAATCCACACATAAGGAAGCCTAGAGACATCAAGACACAGTATTCTTAATAACCAAAGATCTCTCCTGGACCGTTTGCCTGCAGCAACCTACAACTGCTCTTCCATGTGGTAACTCATTAGGATGTCAGTGTGGTGATTTGTTATATGTATGTCTGTGTTTTCAGGGACTACTACATAACCATGGTGAAGTGGGCAACCAGCACTAAGGTGGCAGTAAACTGGCTGAACAGGGCCCAGAATGTGTCTATCCTGACGCTCTGCGATGCCACCACAGGAGTCTGCACAAAGGTAGGAGATGAGCCAAGCACTCGCTTGCCGTCGGGTTTCATAGCTCACACAAGAGGAAAGTATTCCAGTTATCTTGCCTGGAAACAGGTCAGCTGGCACACCTTTCTTTAGGCAGATACAGAATATAAACAGTGTTTGCAGTATTTACTTTTTTGTCTTTTTAGGCTTTCTAAAAAGCCAGGAACAATAAGTCCCTGGACACACTGTGTGTGTCTGTGTAAGAAAGTGGTTCCTTGTCTTCACAGAACTATAGATGCACAGGCACACACACATCAACAATTTGTAGCCTGAATTTCTTTGCAACATTCTAGTCTAATGGCATTATATACATTTAATGGCACTAAAAGTGATTCATGATCATCTACCCACAATTTCATTTTAATTAATACCTTCTATAGACATACTAGTGTCCATGGTGTATTTATATAACCTAAGTATTAGCAGAGACCATCTTTTAAACTGACATAGATGTTTCCACAGTAGAAGAGTTCTGATATATCTGACTCTTGAAAACATGTCACAATAATGTGCACAGTGCAGAATCTTGTCTTAACAACTTTTATTTCAACTTTTTTTTTTTTTTGCATCTTAACAAGCTTTATTTCTTGGGGGAATAACGCATCTTCTGGATTTATGTGTTTTGTCTGGATGAGTAAAATATTGTCTTGACTGAGTACATGATTATTCATCAGAGAGGAAAGACAAGGAGGGCAGTCACTGAGTAACACTCCTGAAGTACATATTTAAGCAGCTTCTCTGTGCTTCTGCACAGCTTTTCAGATTCAATGCAACTGCTTCCTGCACTGATAAGTCAAATGTAATAGATGCAAGGAATGGTATTTAATGATCTTGTTTTGTTTTAGAAACATGAAGATGAAAGTGATGGCTGGCTGCACAGACAGGTAATAGTGATCTTCTCTTTGTGATTAAGTTTTTTGTAGATTTTTTTGTGGCTTTGTTTTTGTCCCCAAGAGAAAAACTGATTTCCAGACCTGAGAAAGATAGTTGGAAGATGGCATAATTTATATTATAAAAAATAACTTCCCAGTAACTCCCAATAAGTTCCTCTTGCTGAAGATGCCACCTGCTCTGGTAGGTCCCATAGTTCATAGCCTGCAATTTACTTGGATGTAAAGAGATGAAAAGCTGGTGGAAATTCACCCACTGACAGTATCTGTGTGAGACATACCAACTTCAGAGGTAGTCCTTCATACCATATGTTGAGACTGATGATGATTTTTAAGCAGTACTGTGGTTGTTTTTTGGTCTTACAGACAGGAAAAGAGTTTGAAAACAGAAGACCAAAGGTTATCTTATTAAAAGTGCCTGTGTCCTTTTAGAGACAAAATCATGCAGCTAGGACTTTTAAGTCATTTAAACTAAATCTGACAAAATTATCTGTTACTTTGCAGCTATTTGCACATGTAAGAAAGGTGAAAAGTAAAATAAGAGTCAGTGGGGCAATTAAAGCAATGAGAGCTTACATGGAGCACAGAGTGGGGAGAAACTACCTGATGCAGTTTAGTGTCCTGTTTTAACAAACAACTGTGTCACATAATTCTCCTGACACTAGCATATGCATCATACTGTTCCATTGTATAGTTATGTGCTCCCATCCCCCAAATGAAATAAAACAAAGATGAAAAAAAACCTATGAAAAACAAATAGGAATAGAAAATAAGATATAAAATTTAAGCCAGTTTTGATTTATGGGATTTTTCTTTCTTTTTTGTGGTTTGTTTTTCCCTTGCTTTATAACACTTCCCCAGCTGTCAGTTTGTGAAGTGACCTCAGATTTGATTAAGCTGTTCTTTAGAGAGAAGCTGCTGACTCCAATTCAGCCACAACACTGAACTGTTTTTCATGGGATACATGAGCACCAGCCAGGGAGTAGCATGTCAGATAAAGATCTTGTACTATATTTTTCTGAGTCCAGATTTAAAGCATTTCCCATTTTTGTCACAGCTTGTTCAGAGAACGCAAGAACCTGCAGAAACTGCAGTACATCAGTTCACAGCAAGAACAATGTTCCAGTGGCTGTCCTACAGCAACAGGCTATATCTGATCCAAATAAAAAAATGATTTTATAGAGGAAATAGATGTTGTGCTCCAAGCATTTCAAATAATCTTTTGCTAGTATACTCAGGTTTAGAATAAAAATGCTGCTGAAGTATTCTTTGCATTCCTAAGGAAAGTGTTGGCTTGAGTGGAAAAATAAAGGCTTAAAAAACAAGCTAAGTCAAGAGAAAATTAAATTGCCCATATTTTGCATCTTAAAAAAAAAAAATTTCACAGGATTTATTTATTTTCTAAATCCAGTGATAGTTTTAATCCTTTCACTGCTTTTTACTGTGATCTCCTATAACACAGTATAGTAGAAGTTGAGTTTTTACACTGCTGTGGTTTTTTAGTAATTTACTTACTACATGGACAAGCATTAAAAGATGATACTTTGTCCTGAGCAACTGCATTTAATGATTTATCAGTCTCTAACAGGCCTGCTCCAGGCAAATATAGTTTGTTTTACTGCATCTCCAAACATTATATATTTAGCTGGAGGTTAGTGAAGGATGTTCATTGCAGCCAAATGAGTCAGACATCTCAGTACTTCACTAAGGTAACATTTGCTGTGGACTTTGGAGACATTTGGCAGTGTTCTTCAAAAGCTTTGGAAAGAGTCTAGAGAATCACAGAGCTCCTTCACTTGTGTTTCTGACAACAAAATTACTTAAATTTCTAGTTTTGACTGGAGATATGATTCCTAGGATAACTGTATTTTCTGCATTTACCTTTTGCACTATGACACATCAATCTAGATAACAGGAAGGTTATTTTCATGGCATGTGTGTCTGACTGCAAGAATGATGTGAAAATGTTAAATGCTAGTGTAAGTTCCTTAACCTCTTTAGGGAGGAGATCAGTTGCCTTTTTTTTTCCCCCTTTAAACCTGAGTCTGAGAGCACTGAGTTTTTACTAGGTGTAGCTGACTTAAGGACAGCTTTGTCCTTCATCTGCACAAAGCAGAGGATTTCTGGATACTAACCTTGACTGTTTGGGTAGAATTTATTTATCAAAATACAGAGATCTAGCTGAGAAGAAAACCAAGAAGAGTTGTAAGGCCTTCAGCAGTGCCCTACTGAGTCTCACCACTGCTTCCCCTGCTCTGTCATTCTCTTCATTAGAGGTACAGCAGCTTGAAGGTATTTAAGGACAATATGTGAGCTGGCTGCTTTCTGCAGTCTAGTCCTCTCATATTTTACCACCATCTACAATAAAAAGATTACAGACATATGAGACTATATCCATGGCTATTCCCTTTAGGATCTGTTAATGAATCATGAGATTATTCAATCCCTTTTTGCACCTTTTGATACCAGCTGTTTCCATAAACCTCCTGTGGCAAAAGCTTCCAAAAATTCCCTACCTGCTACATAGGAAAAGTATTTTCTTTTACCAGCATTAAACTAATGTCCTATAGTTTTCATGTTGTGGGTTTCAGCCAACAACAGTCAACCAAAGGCCCAAACTGTTTGTATCAAATGCAGAATACTTTAATTATGTGCCCATTGTAGCTCCCTACAGTATAAAACCTTGTTAGCCTTTCGGAGCCTGACTTCCCTCCTCCACTCCCTCCTCATTTGCCATCCAGAATAAGTCACCATCTCTGCCAAGATCCTAAACAAAGTTCTGGTTGTATCAATGCATTGTCCTTCCAGCAACAGGGATATGCAAACAGGCTGTCCCATAACATCACCCAAGTGCTCCATCATCCATGCCATGTACCTCCTTCCCCTGTAACTCTGAATGAACCTCAAACTCATCTGCACAATGCCTGCTCTTGCTGGCAGAGAAGTATTGCTGGAATACATAATGCAGTAGGCACAGATATAGAAATGTAGGGTGAGCTCATTCCTATTTACCTCGGTGAAGGAAACCTGTCGAGCAGAAGGCTCGCCCAAGTTATCACACTTGTTTTTCAATGAGGTTTCTCTTGTCATGAAAGACATTTGGAAATGATATAGTTTCATGTTTCAGATTCCAGAGCAGTGTCAGAAACAAATGAAACCATTATTTCACAGACCTGCAACAAGCTGTAAATGGGTCTATTTTAAAATACACTGAAAAGCAGGGGAAAATAAAAACAAACACTTTGAACACCTAATCCAGTGGTGATAAATCTGATATGTAATGGAGAAGAATTAATCAGTAAGGAAATAGGAGTGAAGAAACATACAGTAAGAATGATGTGTTAGTTTATGAGAAATAAAAATGTTTATTTCTTTGCTCTAAGTGTTTGCATTAGCCATAAGTCTCCCTGTGCAATCAAGTTCTTGCTGGTTCAGTGTGGTGTCCTGCCACATGCCCAGCAGAAAGGCAGGGTGTTTGTTTAACACTGAATCAAAGGAGGACTCAGAAGATGTTGAGCAACAGTTTCCCTGTTGATTGCCCTTGAATGAGAGGGATCCATGCAGTGGGCCAGGGAAGGCAGGTCTCAGACAGTTCTCAGAAAACCCTGATATTACAGGAGAGTTTCAGTAGAGGTTCAGCTCTTGCTTTAAGTCCCAGCTGTTCAGGATTCAGAGTAGAGAAACTTCATCTAGTCAGTTTCTTTGGTACAGTGCTACTGTGTCACACCATATGGACCATCCTTCTGCTTTCCCTTGTAATTTGCTGTTCAACTATCTCCTGCAGTGGAGACTTCCCGTGTGCTTCAGGGTTCCTGTACAAAAAGAAGACAAAGACCCTTCTAGGAAATGCTTGCTTGCCATATGTTGTGTTTGATTTCCTTCTTCTGAGTCTTTTCTGCCTCTGGTTGAAAGTTCCAGTCACCCAATAAAAGTCAATCATCAGTCACCTGGGAGCTCTGTGTTGAAGACAGTTTTGCAAGATATCCTCCCCTTTGTAAATAATTCAGTGGAATAAGCATTTGTAAGAGAGTAGGCAAAGACAGCAGTTAGATGCTGTTACTTGTGTTCCTGGAGGACAGGAATAGATCAGTTCTTCCAGCAGACTAAACAGAGTTTGTCATACTTGTGCCAGCAAGGTTCAAACCATTTCTCAAGGCTTTATTCCAACTGCCCCAAGCAGTCAGCTGTATATGTGTACTTTTTGCTTAGCAAATGGGAATTGACTTTATAGCCAAAGAGCACTCTTTGCTGCCTGTCTCCCCACAGCTGAAAGGTGTCTGCTTTCCCAAAAGCAAGAAACAATAATCTTCAAAACTCTCTCCAGTTTTCACTGGGCTGTTTGTTTGCCTCGGGTTGCTGTTAAAGATCACTCTCTATTTCATTGTGAATTAATTTCATAGAGTTTTGAAGTGCTGAGCAATTGTAAATACAATAAATTAACTGTAATACAACCCTTACATTTGCTGCTTGCAGAATGAAGAGCCAATTTTTTCCAAGGATGGCCGGAAGTTTTTCTTTGTCCGAGCCATCCCCCAGGGAGGCCGCGGGAAGTTCTACCACATTGCCATGTCCTCATCACAGGTGATTCACTCACTGCCACTGCTTTGGGTCTCACCTGAAGCAAGAAGCAATGCAAAGTAGTATCTGTGCTTGTACCAGCAAGGCTGGAAGTGCAAATGTAGAATGTGGGTCTTTTGCATAAAGGAAAATCTTCAATGATGCTTTACTGGGCATAAGATAACATGAATTTCCAAATGAGATACTTAAAAGAATAAGGTCAACCAGCTGCCTCTTTCCAAACAATAGCATTGCTTTGTTTGGGGTTTTTTTTAATGCCTTTGTAGTTGTACATAAATTAGTAAATCCCTGCACTGCCATAAAGGATTAATCAGAAGCTCATGGGCACACTGGATTAGAGGAAGGGGTTTGAAGCTGTTCTCTGCTGAATTCATCCCATTATCTTCAGTGGAGCTATGGTTAAGGTGGTTCTGTCTCTGTTATTTCTATGCCTGCAGCTTCACAGCAATAGCAGGGAGGGGGATGGGAATTGCAGATGCCTGGTTTGTTTTTAATAGACAATAGAGTCAAAAGAGCTCCCTTTTTCAGAAGAGAAGTTTTGCTCAGATATCTTCTTTTAAGAAAAAAGAAATCTAATCCTCTTTTCTTCCTGGCAGCCCAATAGTAGCAGCGACAACTTACAGGCTATTACATCTGGTGATTGGGATGTGACAAAGATATTGGCATATGACGAAAAGAGGCATAAAATGTGAGTAAACTCTGATCTGACAAATCAATTTGCCTTTGTTTAGCCCTGTACTATAGGGTTAGTTACAGTGGTGTTGTGTGTGCAAAAGTGGTCAGAGAAGTAAAGACTGGCTCTAGAGAAACAAAAAAGGTGTTTAAAGGGAATTCTGAACCATAAATCTTGAGGTAAAAATGTGAAGGTGTTCCATTTAACCGCTTGATTGTTTTTGATCGACTGACATGACGAGTCTGGGCCCCAAACCTTTCTGTGTTTGTCTTAACAAAGTGCAGCTGATGACATACTGGCTGCAGTGATGTGTCCTGCTGTATGTTCTTCTAATTTAGTTTAAACTTCCCTTACCTTTACAAGATCAGGAAAATGGCAATGTGAATGAAGATGCTGTTGCGTGAAATACTTGTAAACACTCTTCTATTGATACAATTGCCTTTTGATTTTTTTTTTACCCCCCAGTTATTTCCACAGCACAGAAGATTTGCCCAGGAGACGACATTTATACAGGTATGTGCTTCACTAGCTTCACAGGCAGAATTTCCCATTTTTTCAGTCTTAAGTGAATCATACATAAGCAATTGCAATGGAAATAGTTTCTTCTGTGTTTGTCTTTAATGGCATTGCAAGATCTTGCAGTGTGTCACTGGAATAGACAGAACAGCATAATAATAGTAAACAAGTCACTTGACATTTGGAATTGTTTCACATTTAGCAATTTTCTCATTTTACTGCAAATTTTAAATTGATCTCAAAACTTTCCAACAGAACACTTGAAAGAATTCAGAATTACATAAACTAATGATATAAACTGGTTTTATACTTTCAGAAAGCAGTTTTCATAGAAATTTAATAGCACCTCAACTCTTTGTGAGATTGAAAAGAAATAATAATATTTTATTCTTGCAAATATTTTTCTGCCATTCCGGATGACTTTAGTATCTTCCCTACTTGTATGATGAGTAAAAGGATGATTTATGTTAAGCTATTGGTAGTGTAGCTATTGTGAAGTATTGTAGGAGTAGATTACAAAGGGGAGGAAGCACAAACTTTTAAATAATCATTTTAGAATCATTATTCCATTTGTCCTATTTTTCTTCTCAGTCACCCAGCTGTCATCTCAGCATCTGCAATGGAAGGCAGAGCTGGTGACAGCATCAGTTGATAAGGGACAGTCAGTACATTTTCCTACTGTAGCGTGATATTATACCTTTTTTTCCTCAGTGGGAGGGAAACCAGAGCAAGCTAAATTACTTGTCATTGAATCATTGTTTTCCTTTTCAGAGTTTTATGTCTGTTCACTGCACTCCACAGTTATTTTGAGAGTAGTTAAGCTCAGTGTTTATTTTCTTGAAGGAGAAAAAAATCAAAATAATATTGACCACTCATTTCTATTGAAATGAGAAGACAATCTCATTGTAAAACCTAAGTCCAGGCACAGCTGCTCAGGAGCTTCTGGCAGGAGTCAACCTGTGTCCTTCCCTTCATTCATCTTAGCACACACCTCACCTTAGTGCATCATTAACCTCCCCTACACACATAGGCAAAAGGAAAGGAGATGCCCAAAATGCCAACATCCTTGACCTTTGATTACACAGTGATCGTGGCCTCGCTTCAGGTGTTTGAGTTCCTGTCCTGGGTAGTTTGACTGTCTCTTGTCCCAGCCCAAACGTGTCAACTCAGCAGCAACCTTGGCACATGTTCATTGACAGAAATCCACTGGACATCTGACAGATTATATCAGATGAAAATCTGTTTGAGTTCTTTTTTCCTTTTTGTGTCTAATTTAGTAGCTTTAAACAGAATTTAAGTCAAAGACACAATCTGAGCCTAAACAAGAACCCAAGAGCTACTCAGTTCAGTCTCTGGCCCTAAACAGGTTTCTCAGCCTCATTGCTTTCTCCCTTGAAATGATAGCAAAAAAAACCCCATCTGCTTTATTGTAATACTGTAAAGATCTATTATTTAGTATTCCTGAAGCATTTTGTTATAGTAGTGCAAAATTCTCATTAATTACTATTTATTAATATTTGCTAATAGTCTGTAATTTATTCTTCAACATGTAGTAGACTCTTACAAAACACTTCTGAGTGTATAGACAGGCCATGTTACCTTCTTCAAGAACAGTTGTGTATGCAGAAGTGGTCAGAGAAGTAAAAACTGGTTCTAGAGAAACAAAAAAGGTGCTTAAAGGGAATTCTGAACCATAAATCTTGAGGGAAAAATGTGAAGGTGTTTCACTTAACCACTATTTAAACTCCTGAAAAGGGCTTTGGCCTCTGAGACAGCTGCTAGCAAATCAGACCAGTGAGGCAACCAGTAAGAAACTTAATGAAAGTAATTCCAGCTCTTTATTGTCTGTTATAATACAAGTAGGTGTAGAAATACTGCTCCATTGTTTCATGCCTTCCTTCACTGAGTTATGACTTCCTTTTGTAGAATTGCAATCATCGTTTTCTTTTTAAAACTATACCTTCTTTCAGAACCACCTGACCTTGCAAAAAAGACATCAGTATCCTTTTATATATTCTCCATTCAGGCAAGGGAAAAAAAAAGCCATTACTGCTATTTAAACTCAACCAAATGGAAATGCTCTGTCTCTTACTAATGTTCGATACATTATATTTATGTTCTTGTTCTACAGTACAGTAGGGTTCAAGTAATATTGCTTCCAGATAACATTTGCTCAATGACCTTCATGAACTTATATTAACTTTTTCAGTGCAAGCACAAATGGAAACTTCAACAGGCAGTGTCTGTCTTGTGATCTGATTGAAAACTGCACTTATTTCAGAGCATCATTCAGTCACAATCTGGAATACTTCCTACTGACATGTGAAGGTATGTTGGGTTTTGTTACTGCAGTTGTTGTGCCTAAGGATGGGATTTGGAGCCAGCATTCATATCTTTAGATATCCTGTGTACTTGTGGGCAGCTATGAAAAAACTGGCCATAAATATCTGGGTCACTTTGCTTTTAAAGCTTTACTCTTTTTTTTCTTTTCTTTTCTTTTGTGTGTATTTTTATTTTTAACTAGAAAGCAGATATATGCAACCTTTTTCTGTGCATATCTGACTATTGAGAATAGAGGTACATTCCTTTAGCCATGCCAAGCATCCCTATACTAAAGTAAGAGCAAAACCTGGAGGCCATAAAATGTCAGGAACTTTTTTAGAGATAAGCTAGTGAGGTGAGATTAACTGTGGATGACTGGGACTGAATTCCAAATGCATCAACTCCTACCAGTACTGTGAACAAGAGGATTCAAAGTAAGTTCCAATGAAAAGACAACTTGCCAAGTAAAGATAGTTTGCAGAAAGCTACCTATTGGACAATTATCTTGTTGCTAACAAAATGTCCTGCAGACAATGCTACCTGCACAGGCTGAAGTGAGAGAAGAAGTATGCTATAACAAAAGGTAACCTCTTTCAAGAGGACAATGTAATGCTTACTGTCAGGAAGCAACATTTATTGCAATCACTCTGTCCCTGAAGGCTAGTTACCTTATTTTTCATCTAATTTTATATGCTTGTGATTGAATTACTGTAGCAGGATCTAAAGAAACATGATACTTTGCAGACTGCTGTTAGGTTATCTCCTCTAGACATTGTCAAAAAAGCAGTATGTGCTGGAGCAAGGTCACTTCTGCTGTCATTTTCATTATAAAATATGGGCTTACCCTTCTGTCTCCTCTCATAAACCAGCACAGGCACTGCCACCGATTCCCTCTAAGACAAACAGAAAGGAGATCTGGGTGGAAGGGGGTTGTTATTTTATACATAAATTTAACTGAGGATGGAGTCTTCTCATCTGGAATGGGATGTAAAATTCAATTGCATAGAGAAGAGGGTAAGAAATGTCAAATTTTGGCAATGGAAAGCAATGAGTTCCTGTTTTTTTAGTGGTGCTCTGATATGCATGATGCAAGGCTGAGTGACATGGAGCCAGTAAAGCACTGAAGCCCATTTTTAGGTGGTAGCTCCTTCTCCTCTGAAGGGTGAAGCCTTATCAACAACTACCACTGCAGTCAGCTGTGTAGTGTTTTATACTTCCATTTTAAATAGATGCACCTTGTCTTCAATGCTCCCAGTGTAACCTACCAGAACTATTAAAATTTGGGTCCTAATGAGATCGTTGATGGGGGAAGAAAGGGCATGCAGCAATTTCTGTTGTAGACTAACTGGTACTCTGACACTCCAAATGGTAGATTTGGTTGCAGTGTCTTCACTCTCTTCACTCACAGTGACTCACTCTGTGAAGGCACTGAGGCTTCTGCTTGAGTACACAGAACTGGCAAAGATTTTCTGGATCCTGGAGTTCAAGTTCCTGCTGCTGCAGACAGCAGCATCATAGCATCCTTTACATTAGTTGGTCAGTCTCCATCAACTGACCTCAGCCATAAGCTGATCTTGGCAAGCTCAGTGCACTTGGGGAGATGTGAGGTTCCCCACAAAGGGTTAGTGTCTTCTAGCTCTGAGGCAAGAGGTGTAGAGAGGAAAACCTCTGGCACATGCATGCATCACTACAATTAATGACATTTAATACATGATGAAAATTGTAGGGGGAGTGTTGCTCATGAAAAGCCTGCCAGCCTGCTAATTAAAGTTCTCCATAATCATGCATTATGAGGAAAGGCTTTGGGTTTGGTTTTTTTTTGAGATGACACAAAGAAAATTGGTCATTACACAGAGGGGAGAGGACTATAATGAGGCTTAAGAGACAACTGTTGCCTCATGCTTGGCATGGTTGCTGTTGATAGAGAAGTGCTTTTGCCACTGCACTGTGTATTATCCTTTTACTCATTGACCAATTTGGGAAAAGTCAGCTTTCACTTTGAGAAGAGACAAGGGTGTAACAGAGCAGGGATTGCTGTCTTCTTCTATAGGCCTCAAGTTTTCACCCTTTTCCAGAAACAGTAAGATTGCTTTGATTCAAAATACCTTAAAATCACTGTAGTTTATCCTAGCTCTTTGAAGATTATCTCTGCTGGAACCTGTGTTTGTAGCTGCCTGGTAGTCTTTACTGTCAGCATTGTACAGGTCAAATAAGTTTAAAGCTGTCTCTCACTTTGGAGAAAGGAAAATAGACTCTTATAACAAAAATGTTAAAGTATAATCACCTGCTTCTGATGTGCTCTAGCACTGCTGTTATCAGTAGCTTAGCCTCGATGCTGTAGATCAGTAATCACAGGTAACAGGAATAAAGTTATTTCTGCCTTTCATAGCAGGCAATTTTGTAGCTGTAGAGCAAAATGATATGTTGTAACTGAGCTGTGCTTGATAAAAATACCTAGAGATACCTAAGATACCTAAAGAACTAACAGGAAAAGGATTTAGCTCAGTATACATCAGCCTTTCCCCAGGTATGTCCTCTGAGCCAGCAGACACAGCAGCTCAGTATCTACACTCCTGGCAGTACAGTGCTGGAGGATGCCTATAGGCCTGGGAAATCTTGAAGAAACAGGATTTATAGCACTTAGGTCCTGCCAGATAAAATCCTGGTTCAGACTAATAAGTAAAGAACAAGTGGTGCAGAAGCACAGGGTAGGAAAACTGTGCAATTTAAAGATTTTCTTTGAGAATGATTCATATTAATGAAGAAGCAATGCAACCAAATTAGTGATAATCTGCGTCAAGTTCCTCATATTATTGTACTTGTAACTCTTTCTGTCTCTGTATTTATGAGTCAAGTTTATTCTTGGCAGAGGAAGCATGTGTTTATAAACTTCTTAGCTCCTTAAACTCTTTCCTGAGAATCAGATTATCTTCTTTCTTCCCTCATGGTGGAATATGGAAGCACCATCTGGATAAGGGAACACTTAGGGGTATTACTTGCTGCTTCCACTTCTCAGGTTTATTCTAAGCATTAAAAAGTCATTTTGTTATTCTGTATTTCTTTTATTTTCCAGATTTTAGACAGAATCAGCAAAGACTTTCACTACCAAGTTTCATCAAATGATCTAGCTCAGCTTTGTGGCAGGTTGTTCTGACCTCACTTTTAATCACATTTTAACACTTTAGAGTCCAGAGCATGATTTGTGGAGAGGCCTAAAGCCATGGTTTAGAATCATTTTACAAATCTAGATTTCTGTGCCCTCTGCTGTGGTCAGAACACAAGGTTCAGGGCTTATGTGCAGTCTTTCTAAACACGGTTAGTGATTGCTAACAAGCACTTCTCCTGATTTATTGTAATAATGTGGCAAGGACTTCTTACTAAAAACCGCTAGCTAACACTCCTGTGCAAAAGAACTCTGAAAGGAGGCTGGAGGTGGTCAGAAAAGTGGGAAAACTGGGTCATTAATGCATTGATGGTCATTACAGCCCAGTGTTGTACAGTATGAGATAAGCTCAGCCAACAGCTGGCTGGGTGGGAACGTCCTTTAAATGATGCTTCCAGCATCATTAGCATTGGCACAGTTCAGCTCAAGGATTTCAAACCCATGATTTTTTTCTTAAATATGAGCAAACATAGAATTCTGGGCATTGTTTCTAATATTGTGGCTATACTTAGATGCCATTACTGCATAAAGACTTTGTCTTTTTGAGGATATTTATTTGGGAAAATCTCCTAGTATTTTATTCTCTCATAGGATTAGCAACTTCTTTGGATAGACTTGAATGCATTCCAAAGAAAAGCTAAATCCAAAATAAAGTGCTTGGATTTGTTGATGAATTTCACTGTAACAAAGTAACCTGTTATTTTGCCCATCTTCTCATGGATTCAGTCGGTTTCATCCACACTTTTTATAATGCTGAGTTTGGGGAACATTTTTTCCCATGAAAATCCCATAAAATCCTAGAAATATGAACGTTTTAATCAGCAAATATCTTCACAAAAATATACTAGTTTTAGCATATTACCCACGAGAAATGTTTGTCTACAGTATTCATCACAAAAAGCAGGAGCTTCTACTGCTAGGGATTTCCTTTCTGAATAAGAGTGTCTGAGTCCTTTCTGCCTCAGTAAAGAAGACCATGACGTTTGTCTTTCACCATGAGTGAATCAAATCACATTTTGCATCAGTTTCTCCATTAATATGAGGGGGCCATGGGATGATCACATAGAAGACATTAGTGGCAGTAATTTGTACATCTGTGTGTCTTTGAACAGGAAGGGCTTAATATTATTTAGTGTGTCAAGGCAGTTTTATATTGAGATTTGTCAGGGTATGTGGAAGAGGGAGTAGAATTTTTATTATTGGTAAAATAAATATTGCACTAAGTGTTTAATTTGAGTTATGGAAAGATGTATAAAGCTCTTTGCAGCCTTTCCCCAGATGATAATGTTCATTCTTTTATCAAGTGGGGAGCAGAAGTACAGCAGGAATTAGTGGCTTGCCTGTGGCCACATCATGAGTTAAGTATCGTGACCCCCATTTCCTTCCTTATATTGCTAGACAACACTCCAAGGAAAAGCACCATTGGCTACTGGAACAGACCAGAAATGTGTCTAGCTCTGTAGCCTGTCTCCATCAGTGAATGTTGGATAATTACCCTCTTCAGGATTTTTGCAATAATGTACCCATTAGGGACATGTCTGCCCAGCTCCTGCAATAAGAGGTTGGTTCATGCCTTCAGGCAGGAGAATAATGAACCTTTTTCTACATCTTTCTCAATTCCTTCATTTAATCAGACCTTTTAACCTGTACCATTTGGGCCAGACCTACCATCTCTGGAAAGCAGTGGAAAATCTGGAGACAAGGACTTTTTTTACAAACTATGGACAAGCAGATGCCAGGAGCTATAAATCAGTGTAAGATTTCTGCCACTTCTAAAGCACAAGTTCATAAAGCAATATTTTATCCACAAAACCTAACTATATTGCTCGTGTATTGCCTTATATATCACACAGAAATCTTGCATATCACAGTCTCATGAATAATGTTCCTGGAACCAGATTGTTCTTAATAGCTCAGCTGAACATCAGTGCAAGCAACAATGACAGTACTCAGCTTAGCTCTTCTCTGGATATATTTAGCTGTTTATGAACTATAGAACAATTCAATATTTAGGCAAGTATATCTGCAAAACATAGGTGGATTGCTTTCTTTTTCCCATTCTACAATGAAATAGTCATGTTATTTGTATACTGCTGTTGGATTCTTTGAATCCTGAGTTGAATGGAGATATCTATGATATATATACTTACAAAGAAGTGGTTTTCATAATAGTTGTTTTGATTTGTTGGCCCATATCTAGACATGGGGAGCTCAAAGACATATTTGGTAACAGTGGTCTGAGAAGTCCTAACCAGCTGCAAAATGCTAGATAGGACACATGGGGTTTGATTTTTTTTCTGTCTTTCTCTTTTAGAGAACTCAAGCAGGTCTTGTAATTCCAGCTTCCTGGAGGTGTTGTGAAAATAAAATCCACTGCTGACTGCAGTGTTCAGATGTGCAGTGACAATAAGGGGCAGGGAGTCTCCTAGATGGATACGTTACCAGAGTGGTTTTTGAAAGATTCAGTGAATCTTCAATCTGTTCACTGCAGAGGAGCCTTCCCAGCAGAAACACAGCTATTAGTATGCAGGAGAGCACTCCTGTAACAAACCCAGCATGTGAAATGATTAAATCATAGCAGAGTGAGGAGTTAACAAGGCTTGGCTGCACACATTTGCTGTTAGGTCACAGCACCACGCGATGTTTCGTCTCAATAGCAATTCAATCAAAGTCTGTAATTACATCACAGCCCTTAATAAGCGTGGGGCCAGTCCTCCAAGATGCTGAATGCTCTTAACTCCCACCAGCCACAGTGGGAGCAGGAGGCAACCAGGGCATCAGAGGAGTCACTTGGTATGTGGTGGGGTGGGACTCCAGGAGACTGGCCTCCTGTGCTGCCATAGCATCACTCAGTGAGTGCCTTTAGAGATGGGCAATGATCTTCTGAATGAGGGATTGCATTTTGAATTACAGCAGCAGCAAAGCAGTTGCAAAAAATACTATAACTCTTTTTGGCTGAATGCATGTCATTATGTACTACTGCATGTTTTTACAGCACTGTGAGTGGGTCAGGAACTGGGAGACCCAGTGCAGCTGCAAGCAGGAATGTCACCCTGTGCCTTTTTTGGTTTGGAGGATCCCTAGATGTGTCTGTATTTGCAGTTTGCTCCTTGTGGGTGATATGAAAGTACTGAAGAAGGATTTGAAGAGGGAGAAAACTGTTTGCTTGACAAACACTACAGGAAGAGTGTTTCATTTGGAGTGTTCTCTGTCGATAACACCCAGGTCAAAAGGGTAGAAACTCTTTCTCTTGCTTTTGCGAGACAAAGAAGCTGAAGTTCCTATTTAACCTCTCCAGATAACACTCCACATGGCTTGGGGCATCTCTGGTAGATGTCTGGAGAAAGCTTGCTGCTGTGGGTACAAGTATCTCACTCCGTGGCCTGTAAGAAACATTAAAGGCACAGAGAAATAACTACATTTAATCCCTCCTTAAACTGAGTTACATAGAAAGCCTGCTGCTTGGCAATATTTCTGAAGCATGTGGCTGTAGTGTCAACTAATAATATCATAAAACTACGCATCATGGTAATGACAAAGGATCTTAGAGAATGTCCAAAGCACTTCCTACTGAAATTCAAGTAAATGCTTTCTAAGTGCAGCTGATCCTGCTAAGAGGGCCAGAGCTTGGCAATTCAAGTGACCTTTGGTGAGGGTAATAATAAATGATCTCATTAAGGTGATCTTAAGAGACTTAATTAGATGCTGAAATAACTACTAGCACTGGAAAGGAGTTTTATTAACCAAGTCAGGAGCCTGTGGATGGAGGAGGGCAGTAGTTATGCCCTGGTTTAAACAAACATGAAAGGTTGATTCCAAGATTTTGCTAATGGGATATGCACCAGCTGCTACCACACTTCAAAGTAGTTATGTCAATAGCTCTGAAGATCCCAGCCAAGGCTAGGAGCCAACCTTAAATACTTTCCTTACTACAGATGCCATAAGCAATAACTCCCAAGTGATGAGCAGGAGGAGAAGGCTCAGGGGAAGGTGCTTTCTCCTGTGCTGTCCTGACCAATCGTGCCTCTCTGTCTCCCACTTTGCCTTGCTCTGAAATCCAATAACCACCCATAAAGTACCTTATGGTATTTTTTATCAGTACATCTTGGAGGGCCACAGCAGTGTTAAGTCCACAAGAACTGGAAACAGATTAGGTCACTGAGTGACTGTTATCTGTTGTGACCAGAATGATTTCCTACAGAAGGACGATTACAACAATGCTTGGATTTTTGTATACCCAGTAGCAGGATGCTGTAATTAGTGCTTCCAGGCAAACTGTGACCTTTTGGAACTTTTCCTGAGGCTTATAAAGCTTAAATTAGTTTCTGCTGTTTGAAAGCATGCACAGGCTTAATCTCTGGGTCCTATTTATATTATAATTGCTATATAATTCACGTTTGCATTCACTTGACTCCCTATTTTACTTAACAGCCGAGGTTGGCTCCTGTGTCTCAGCTCCTTTGTGTGCAGTTCACGGGTCAGAAGTCCCATGGGTAAAGGCAGGATGGGGTGGGGAGAGCTCATTCTCACTCTCTCACATGCTCATATGACTTCAGAATTGCAGGCTGATACAAAAAATCCTTTTTGCACAAACAAAAGGGTACCACAAGAGCTTTTTCTCCAGGAAAAGAGAGGATGCTATTAATGGTTTGGAATTTGAAATAGAACTTCTTTTCTATCAGCTGTTAATGACACAGTTATTAAAGTAGTCTGAGATTAATTTAAATGGTGCCTTTTGCAGATATCCCAGTTATATTTTGTCTTCCTTTCAGTAGCCCATTCATTTATGTTATAAAATATTTCACTGTATTGCTATACATCTTTAATGAAGTGTAAAGTACCCATAAATACTTAGCAACAGAAAAAGTAGGAAAAAATATGCATGAATATTTAATAATAAAATGAATAGAAAACACCTGGAATTTCCAGTCCCTTTAAAAAATAAAAAAAAAAGTTTGTGGAATGAAAGTGAAACTCCTATCCCCTTTAAAATTACCTCCTTCTGCAAAGCACTATGTGCTCCTTGCTTTTTCCTGCTTTGATCCTGTTTTCTTTTTGACTCTTGCTTGTAAATATGAGCTGTCTGGCATTGCCAAGAGGAAGGTGATCTATCATCTGCTTGCAGCCAGGGCCCTTGTCATTTGGTCATTCCATATATATAAAATTTTGTCTGAACTCCACTTGTAGGAGATAAATGACCATGACAACAGGCTTTCTCTGATGCTTCAAATAATGAAGCTTCACAAATCAGGCAGTTGCCTCCTGCATGTTGAGACTAGGGTGCATGTGCGTTATTTCCAACTATATGAGAGACCTTGGTTGAACTCATTATTCTACAGTGGGTAGTACAGATGTTACCATCCCACAAGATTTACGGCTTCCTCTAAGGAAAACTGCTTCTTTCACCTTGTTTGCCAGCTGACCCAACTGTAAGGTTCATGGCTGGCTGTTGTTTTCTGTTTGCATACTTGTTTAGCCTCTTATTAATGCAGCCAGTGCATTAAGGATATATTAAAGACTGAGAACTCTAGAGAGGAAAACAGCTTAATAACCAAACAACGTGAAGCAATGTTATTTAGGGGTTGTTTTTTTTGATAACAGTTAGTATCCAGCATCAGTTTTTACCTGACTAGCTAGGATATCATTATTTTGTTGCAAGAGAATTTTACTTGTGGAAAAGAATAAATTAAGGTTATAGAAATCACTTTATACTGGGCTTATAATGGAATAAACCACAAAATCTGCAGTGGGGTTTTATTCTGCCAGTGTTAATGAATTGTAAGTGGCACTGAGAAGAGAGTATTCTCTTTCATGCTGCAATTACAAGGAAATATCCTTTTCACTTGAATATATCAGCAGTTTGTTTATTAGAGGAACTCAGAGGAGTGACAGGGATTGCCACGTTCTGCCTCCCTTTCCACAGCAATACCAGGACTTGGCTACACAGTCTCTCTATCGTGATGGCACTGCCATTTGTGATACTTTTTAATCATGGAATCACAAAGTCGTAGGAGAATTCACATTGGAAGGAACCTTGGGAGCTCTCTAGTGCAACCTCCTGTTCCAAGCAGTGTCAAAGAGATCAGACCGGATTGCTCAGGGCTGTCTGTAGTCTTGCCTTCAAAGCCTCCAATGATGGAGAGATGGATGCACAACCTCCCTGGGCATCCTTAGTTATCCAGAGACTTTCCAAGATAGGCAGGGCATACAGAAAATCTCAGGCATCTTCCTTCACATATGGTATTTTTCTTAGGCTTAGCATATACTAATCCAATAAGAAACTTGTATTTTAAAAGTAGGAGCAAATGTTGAACTTTGGCTTTCATCTCTTTTCAAAGTTTGCAGAAAGTCTGGATTAAAACTGAATTTGAAAGAGGTTAAACTAATGAGGGATTCAATTAGAAATAGAGGGGACTAGAACAGAAATTGGAACAAGAAAGAGAGTTGGGTATGGGGATTTCTCTGTTCAGCTTCGTTCTTCTAACCATAGATCTGAACCAGCATGCCAGAACAAGATACCTTTGGGGAAGCGAATGGTCCCCACATAAGCCAGAATTGTTCCCTCCTACCTCTGGCAATTTTATCTCCAGGTATACAGCCATGGTGCACTATCATGTTCAGGAACTCTACAAACAAATTCTCCTAACCTACCTCCTTTTTAGAGCTGATCTTACTGCTATAATGGATGAATGTAGCTGCAGTGTTTCTTGAAGGTCGTACATTTTCCCTGTTCCTCTTTGGAAACATCTACATGCATTATTGCATTATGGCTTTTGAAAACCTTAGCCAAAGCCTTATGAAAGGAAGGAAATGCTTTCACTCAGCCCACTTGATGTGATACCTCATTGGATGATATTAATTAAGGAGAGGATAGGGATTAGTGAAGGAATTGTAAGGGAAGGTTAAGTACCAGCTAAATGAAAGAAGGCAGTAGTAGATTATGATGAAGAGAAATATAAGGCTAATTGGAGATCAGCAGCAGGGTTCATTAGGAGCTGATCTTGGGAATGACCTTACTTAGATTGTTCCCTGGCAGCCTGGTTACCCAAAGCTGAATCCAGTTAATGGAATTTATTAAGGCCACAAAGCTGATAAGCATCATCAGAAGGCAAAGAAAAATATTGGAGAAGCTGGCTGTCTTGCAGGGCTGGAGTGGGAGGAATTAACAGTACAAAGAGCAAAGTTAAGAGCATGGTGACTGAGGGCAGGACTTTCTGTCTTGGATGCTTGTAGCTCAAGAGTTACAAATGCCTCAGAAGAGCAGATGGGTGACTGGGCATAAAATGCTGCTCACTGGATGTCTGCAAACCACCTGCTGGCTGTGGTCATGAAAAAGGCAAATGCTCTTTTGGGGTAGATCATGCAAACAATTTTCCATAGAACTGAGCAAGGAGCAGTTTTACTGTATAAGGAGCAGTTAAGACATCCTTTACATCAGGGATAGAGTCCTGGTCATTTCTGTTCATGAATCTCAAAATGATGGAATGGTTTGGGTTGTAAATGACCTTTAGGGATCATCTAGTCCAGGGTTCCCAAGGAAGAACTGAATGTGAAACACTCTTACATTAAAGAATAAGAAGAAAATAAACTTTATTTTATATAAGGGAGGTAAAATAATCTAGTTTATGCTACTGGATGAGAGCTTAGGACATGACTGCTCTAACTGTAATGGGAATACCTGTGATTAGTAGAAAACAGCTTATTGGAACAAACCCAAAAAGATGTAAATTGGAGCGACAGACAGTGTAGCTTCAAGTTAGAAAGCAGCTTCTGCCAGAAGAGTGAGACACCAGTAGGAATTACATCAGCAAAACCAGTTATATTTCAAGGGCATTTGTCAATACTTTTGTAGTATATATTCACCTGAAGAAGTAAGGGAGACTCTTCTCAGACCTGGAGGTCCCATGTCCTTCTGTGTTTTAGTGGCCATAGGATAGACAGTGGGATGGAGCTGGTTAGTGTCAGCTCAGCTTCCCACAGCACTATTTGTAGGTGCTTCCCAAAATCCCATAGAATGGACTGAGAATCTGACCAACCTCATTCACTTGAGTAACCTTTTGAAGAACTCACTGTACCTATTTTGTGTAGTACAATTAAGGACAAATCTCTTGCTCATTTTGCCTCTGGACACTGGTAGCTGAAGCCACCCCAGAACAACCAGATTTATTTCTGTCCTACATAAAGCATGAAATTTATTGCTAGTATCAGATGGGGCAGAAACAAGCAGTACCATCAGTGTGGTTTGTGCAATCCTGAGCCTTGCCTGAGAACAAGACAGTATTGATTATTTTACAAGACAAGTTACATTTGAGGAAGTAAAGATTAGATTAAAAAATTAAATGCCTTGGGAAGGGTGACTAACAGCACAAATCTGTTTGATGTTTGTGTCAACAAGGTTGCCAAAGCAAACAGCATGAACATCTGTCTGTAGCATAGAGCAGAAAACACTGTAAATGGGAAAGGAGTTTAATTGTAAGCAGCAGTTCACAGAACTCACCATGTCTTTATTTATTAGGCTGTTAATATCACCCCTACATATGAACTTTATGCAGCATGTATAAATAATTCATGGGTTAGCAAATAAAGAGATCTGGAATCTGTACACAGAGATGGCTGTTGCCAATTATCTCACTTGTGCAGAGCCAGACCTCTCAGCTCCCATTGCTTGCAGCTGCTCTTTTAAATCATTCATCAGCGCTTAAGAGATATGCTAGTGGCACTGGCAGAGAATATTTGAATTTTCATTGTTTACAGACTGTGAATTTAGCTTCTGGTCTGAAATTGTCTGCCACATTGAAGCCTTTGAGAATATGGATGAGAAGAGTAAGACAATTCCTCTTTTCTTCTTTCTTCAGCACTCAGATAACTTTGATTACCTTTTTTGCAATTTTAATTCATATTCTTTTTACAATCACTGCTTTCATTTTAAAGATGGAACTGGTATAATTCCCTATGCTGTTTAAATCATGAAAACATCAGGAATACTGTGGAATATTCTCTTAAAAGTATTACAAAACAGATGTCTGGTAAATGTTTTGTTCAAAGTCATATGATTTTCCATTTTTATTCTGGAAATCTGTACCTTTAGCACCTAAAGATCTAGAGTTCCTTCTTACTGATGGTGTTTAAGGAGAAACTTCTTGGAAGTAATAATGAAAGCTTCTTTAAAAATTGATGACAAGCCACAGCCAATGCTTTTTCTTGTCAAATTTCTGAGGCACTGAGTTTCTGTGCACTTTCAGATCACAGCAGGCAGTACTTCCTTGATGATAGATTTGCCCATGTCATTATAGTGGTATGGCTTAATTTACTTCTAGCACAGATAATGACAGTAACATTTTTAAAGTCAGAGGCCTTATGATAAAGCCAGACTTTTAGCTGTATTAATTGAAGATCTTATTCCTGTAACTAGAGATTTATGCAGCATTATTAACTATGTGTTTATCCAGGAATATATAGAGTGTGTCTGTACATACAGAAGTTCTCCTGTCAGTATTTTTGGTCCATTCTCTTGAGCTATAAATAAAGAGCAGTCATTAAAACTGCTGTTAGGTTACTGGAGTTAGCTGGTGCAAAGCTGGAGCTGAGGGTGGAGCAGAGCCTGCAAGCCAGGTGAACTAGTTCCAGCTGATAGCCCTCCAGCACATCCTGTCCCACCCCTGCCTGATACTGAGATAACTGTTACAAAGCTCACAGGGTGCCACTCAGCATCCTAAAAATTTGGGGAGAAGTGACAGGGAGCAGCAGTGCCAGGTCCCACATGTCAGGGGTTATGACAGCCCTTTGCAGCTGGGGCCAGGAGAAGAAATCTAACAGCATCATCATCTCCTCATCAGGCAGGAAAGTCACCTGCCAGTGATTTGTGGGAACAGTCACCCACGCTATGGGGTATGTTCTGTGTCTCTCTCACCTTTTTCATGGGGGGAAAGCAGCTCAATATCTGCTTTATTTTAAGAAAGTGGAATACTTTGTGGCTTATTCTGCAAAGAGCAAAAACAAATGTTTAAATCCAACCTGCACCTGATGCTTGTGCACGCTCAGGACCTCTGTAAGTGAGAGGCAGAGCATTTGCAAAGTTTCCAGTGGGGATGGGTAGACACATGCACACATCAGCACTGCTTAAAGAACAGAAGCAGCAGAATGTGCCAGGGCTCAGGAGTCCAAATCAAAACCCATTTGGAAGGGCTCTGGAGAGAGGAGACATGGACCAGAGGATGTTCTCACTCTGCTTCTGTCAGCTCCCAGCAGTTCGTGGAACAAATTAGGTTTCACTCTCAGATCCACAAATGACAGTGGATGGCATTTACCAGATGGCATGTGTAATGGGACTGTCACACCATTGCAGGTTTAAAATAAGGTATGAGAGGGAGCTAATGAATGTACACTTCCTAATTTCAAGAATTTTATTCAGTCCCTGTCAGGCATTAGGCACTTGACTTGTGAGTGTTGAAAGACTTTCGATGTGTGTGTGCTAAAAGACATGGTCTAGCATGAAACTAGGTTGTTTTCCTTTAAAAATTGGCACTAAAATAGGCAATTTACATCATTCTTTTAAAAAAGTGATTTTCTTAATGACTTTCAACCTCCATATAAGTGAAATGTATTGTTGAAAGGGAATGTCATGATTGGGATTATTTAATTTTGAGAGTAATCTTTTACACAGACCTGATGATTCTGCTCTGTAGATTTCTATCTTTACCATTTTTTTCTCCATTGTTGAAAAATAAGAATTGAGCAGCTCAAAAATCTACTTTTTCTAGGATACTGATGAGTATTTTTCAGTATTTTTATTTGACAGTACCTCAATCTGAATATCTTTGTGTGGGACCTCACTTTAAAACATAGATTTATGGAGATGACAGTAAGGTAGTGACAGACTAAAGAAGCAAATATACAATGCATAGAAATTTCTAAACCACATACTGGTTTTTTCCTTTGTTTCTTACAGTTTTTCTAGTGCCAACACAAAAAGGAAAATTAAATTAGAAAATAAAAGGATTATATGCTTTTTATTTATCTTTTTATCCCTTCCTTTTTGTTAAGTATTTTTGTGTTAATTAAAGGACTGCTGTGGCTTCGATTCAATTCACTTGGGAGGATTCCTTTTATTTTCAGTGGTGATTTTATCATGCCCATGATGAATTGTTTATTAGGTTTGTTGTTTTTCTAGCAGACTGGCTTCTGAGACTGCAAGGAAAAAGCAGGGCAGATTTATAAATAAATATGGTCAGCACATAAATGTATTTTGGTAGTAGAAAGGTAAATTCAGCTCAATCCTAGCAAGTAAAACACAAGTTTTTCCTCTTAGCTGCATTCTAAGAAAATAGTGCAAACAAAGGAATCAGATTGACAGTACAATTCTCAGTTACTAGGAAACAAAATTCAGGCTGCTGTATCAGTCAGCTTAATGCTAAATAAAACCTCTTCCTGCCTCCTGTCTGCATAGGTATGGTCTGCATTAAACACTCCTGGTTGTATGTGTGAATGCATGAGCAGCTGGGGAAAGGTCTTCCATAGGCACAGCAAAGATCCCAACAGCAGGCCCAGAGTGCTCCCACACCATGAGTGGGTGAAGATATAGATCATTGAATGAGAAACTCATAGAATCAGCTGGGTTGGAAAAGACCCTCAAGATCCAACCATAAACCTAGCACTGCCAAGTGCACTGCTAAACTGTGTCCCTCAGCACTACATCTATAGGTCTTTTAAATACCTCCGGGGATGGTGACACCACCACTGCCCTGGACAGGCTGTTCCAGGGCTTGATAACCCTTTCAGTGAAGAAATCTTTCCTAAATCTCCCTGGGTGTAACTTGAGGCCTTTTCCTCTCATCCTATCACTTCCTACTTGGGAGAAAAGGCTGACACCCACCTTGCTACAGCCTCCTTTCAGGTAGCTGTAGAGAGCAAAGAGGTATCTCCTGAGCCTCCTTTTCGTAAGCAACCCCAGTCCTCTCAGCCATTCCTATGGCAATGAACTCTCTGGTTCACTCATGCATTGCATCATAATGATCATCCTAGTAAGTAAGACAGCATATGTGGTCTTTTTGTAGCATGAGAGAGAAACTGGTGTTTAATTCATTTAAAAAAAAATAATTAAACCAACAGAACAAACCAAAACATTGGCAAAACAGCAACAGTTATCCATAGCATACAAAATGTAAATGCTTTGTGCTGTGATGCTTGGATGTCATTAGAATAATTCTAAAAGCAAGTGATTTAATTGTGTTTGTGCTAATTTTAATGTTTACAAATTAGGGAAAGATGCATTTAGTGGTCTGTTGGGAAAGGGCTTTGAAACCTCACATGTCTTCAAGTCTACAGTACTGTCATTTATTCATAAACTCTTTCTAATACCAGAGTGATTTGCTTTTTAGATTACTCTTGCATGGAAAGTGAGTCTCAGGAGTCTTCAGCTCCATGGAATTCGAAACCAAGTTCATGTGCATCTATGTGTGCTTCAAGAGATATTTAACCCAGTTCTTTTCTTCTTCTTTTCAAGGTCCCCGAGTCCCCATGGTGACTGTTCACAGCACAGCCAATGCACAGAGTAAGAATGGACCTGAGCCTTGCAATCCTTCAGAGAAAAGTAGCCAGGCAGGATGCTGAGATGTAGCTGCTCATTGGTAAACTTAAACTACTGGGGAGCCCAGACTCTGCCTGAATGCAAGTCTGCTGCAAGTCAGAAGGACTGGCAGAGCTATTGTGCTGCCATCACAAAAGTTTTCTGTTTGGGGTATGAGTGTAGTGGTTTGGGCATGATGTTTGTTATCAGCTTTCTTAAAAACTATGCAGTCCAGATCTCTCATCTTTTTTTTTTTCTTACAAATACTGATTTATGTCTTACTAAAATTAAGATATATTTAGCTTAATCTATGATTTAAAACTAAAAAAAAAAAAATCATTCTGAAGTAGATTACCAGTTTGAAAGAGATAATGCAGATGTGTGAGCCCCACAGGCTGTACCTCTGCCTGGTTTCCTGATGTGTTCACAGGGATTGTAGCACTTATTGTTTGGTGAGGCTTTGTAATGCTAATGATCCTCATCTGCACCAATGTGAAACTGGAATTTTTCCAAATGCAGTTTATTTTTTCTCCATACCTTTGGTATTGGGTGTAGCCATTGCCAGATTGGTTA
This sequence comes from Galbula dea, assembly GCA_013399015.1. Taxonomy (NCBI): domain Eukaryota; kingdom Metazoa; phylum Chordata; class Aves; order Piciformes; family Galbulidae; genus Galbula; species Galbula dea. The sequence goes on along the minus strand of VWZX01009841.1, from coordinate 619,850 downwards.
GGGTTACCATAAGTTAGGGTGGCAGGAAGCCTCATATAGACAGTCTTTCTCTGTCCCTTCTTCACAGGGGTGTTAAAGCAAGGTGCCCCTTTCTTTCACGAGTCTCAGGACACTTCATAGCAGGTTGTGGAACTGAGTTGTATGTAAAAGCAAGGTTTATCTGCTACTGTCACTTAGATGGTAGACCATCATGTAGCTTAGCCCAGCTTCAACTTGCAGTTAGGGACTTCAGGGATTGCCAGGATCCAAATAATAAGCACTGCCTTTATTCTAGCTGCTTTATATGTGGCCAGTTTATCAGGTATTAGTTTAGTTTAACTGCATTTACAGCAACTCACTGTTGTCTCTGCAAAGGAGCAGAGCAAACCAGGGAAGTTTGCTCTCAAACTAACGGCTTCCTCTGAAATGGTGAGCAGCTTCATTTTCCACTGAAGGTGTTCATTGCCAAAGACTTCTGTGGCACCAGGACATGTAAGAAAAAAAGTACAGGATCCATCTTGCTTTATACAGTGTCTGTATGTTCCCTGTTTTCTCAGTTTCTGTTAGCAACATGCATTTCAAGCCCATACCCACATAGAAAGGTTTTGCTAGTAAGGAGGATTTGTAGGATGCAATCCCCATTGCCACAGAGTCAGGAGAGTTTCTTACCTCTGGCCTGTAGTTCCAAAGCTCATTTTTTTCCCCTCACTTTAAGCACAATACCTTAATTTTGCCACAGACATGGAGATGGCTGTCTGGCTACAACAGCATGTACAGGATAGTGCTGTACCTGTGTTATAGCCTTCTACACAGTTTTGTAAAATACTTGTAGATTAATAAAATGAGAGATACTATCAAAGAGAAGCAGTGAATGAAGGACTTGAAAAAGTAACATAAACCATCCTGAAACTAGTTTTATTTTGACAGATACCTGTGTGTAGCATTTACTACGTGGAGAACTTGATGTAGTCATGCACAGAGCACATCCCCTACTGAAATTCATGATTTTCCACATGTAATTAACATTTCCCCTGGTTTCTATTTTTCCCCCCTCGTTCTTTTGCTTTTGAATAAAGGGCAGCTAACAGTTGCATGTTACTGAATTTACTTATTTAATATGAGCCCATTACTCTATAAAGGGAGTTTGCCTCTGTACTCTGCAATAATCTGATAATAGTGAGTTGCAATGAATGTTATAGCGTGCTTACATTTAATTAAGCAATGACCATTTGTAGTCCACGGACTCAAGCTCCCTGTGGCCCTGAAGCAGAAAAGAAAGTCCTTTAGGAGATAATGCCAATCTTTTTTATTTCCTCCACAGTCTTCCTGGCTTTCTATGAATGCAATTATATGAACAAATAAAAGGGCTTGACTAAATTCCCCTACGTGGCAAGCCCCTTTCTGCTGATAAAGCTACTTGTGTGTGCTGTAATTAAATGAGAATCTTAATATTTAACTAAATGTAATAGGCTGTTGCTTTGGCACTTCTGTGGAGGTTGTGGTTTCAATAGAGATGAGCCAGGCTTTTCAGAACCAGGGTGAATAGTCATTGAACCAATATCTGTGAAATGTGTTACCTAGGATGGGCATGTTTTTGTGCTGTACCTTCCTATTCAGCAGAGATGGGCAATGACAGCATGATAATCAGGTACCATAAGTACTATCTGAGGAGCTGTGTTTCACATCTATTTATCAGTGTGTCTCCAAAGTGAAGTTGCAGTTAATGAAACACATAATTTGTTGTGAAACATCAAACCCTCCTTATGTTCACATAGCAGACAGAGTGCCCTGGATCTCCCTGGTTCAAGCTCAGCCTGGTGCCATGGGGATGAGCCCTGAAATGGGTTTCCCAGACCAGGTTTCACTGCCACCACCCCCTCCAGCCCTGGAATCCCTCCCCTGTGGGGATCAGGAGCCTCACCATCACCAGGAGACATTTCCCACCACCTAGGACATACCACCTGAAATGTCTCCTAAAGATGGGCCCTTTCCTCACTAGCTGGGAAGGACTTGATCTTTCAAGTCCTGATCTTTCAAGCTGGAGGTTATTCCTTTTTCTAGAAGAGGTTCAGTGGTTAAAGCACATGGCCAGGATGTGGGGAATAAAGGTTAAACCCTGGGAAGGAGGAAGGAATCCTCTATTTCAGTCCCAGGGAGACCTTGGATAAGACACACAAGCAAAATTAACAGTTCTTGAAGCACTCTGGAAGCTAAGACATTGCAGGATTGTGTGATCTTTATCCATTCTTCTCTCCCTATGGCTTTCCTTCTCATGGACTTTCTTTTGTGTAGCAGCACAACCTTGTCCTGAAGCCATCTGTAGCCTTCTCCATTCCCCCATTTATTATGTGTAACTTGGGCACATAATAAAGACTTGAGGACTTCTTCATTTGATATTTAGCTTTGCATGGAAAGTAGATATCTGACTGGGACCCATAGTACTATCTCAAAGCAGAAGGTCATATTCCCACTTGCTGTAAACCAGCTGAATGTCACTGATTTCAGGAATATAGCTTTTTGCCAACACAGGACCTGGAAGTGGTTTTGAAGACTTAACTGAATTAGATGTCTGTGAGGACTAAAAGGAAATTCTTTCATAAGGAAGCTTGTGTTACAAATATTAAGGTAGCTATAAAGTATTAAAATGCTTTTTCACAATCCCAAAAGTTTTTGTGATCTTGTACTTCTTCTTTCAGAGATTTTTGAGCTGGAGGTAAATGAAAATGTGCAGCTGGCTGTAAATGACAGACAAATGCCTAAGGTAGAATACATGGAAATCAAGATAGATGATTACAGTAAGTAGCATCTTTCCTCTCTCTTATTTTTCTTTTTCACTACTATTGCTGTGAAATGGTATAGTCATCTTAGCTAGACTGGCAGGAGGAAAAATAACTTTGGTTCTCAATAAACTCACACAGTTTGCAAGGCACTCTCTTAGGATGCACTATGTAAGGAGGTTATTAGAGGAAAAGATTTTATGAGAATTCAGCTGAAGAAAGGCAAAATGATTGGGTTGGGTTTTTTCCTCTTAAAGTTTTGTTTGTTGAGAAAAAGCTACTCTGGGAAATGACATGGTGTGTTGCCCCCATTATTAGTGGCATTTGCCCTAGCAGGACAGGTGTATAATTTGAGGTGGATTTGAAGTGGGATACTATACATGCTTGCTGCCTATACCTGTGGCCACCTTTGAGTACACAATATTGAACTGCAGTGAATGACAACTCATCAATGACTGCCTGTCAGAGCCATTCAGGATTCTTTGAGAAAGGCATCATTTGGTAGGACTGGAAAAAAAAAACAAACAAACAACTTTATGAGAAAAGCCAAAAGAGATTTCATCTGTAGTAAATAAAGTAGATACTTGGAGCAGTTTATAGCTGCAGCTGGTAGTTTTTTGTACCACCTGTATAATCATTCCCCAGATATATGTATGCTAAAGAGAGAGAGACAAACCTAGTGGCAAACAGGCAAAATGTAAGCATTTTCTGTCTGTCTCTGTAGTTGTACCTGGAGCAGCCTAAAAAGCATCTCCTCTGGCTGTAAGCAGATCTCTTACCTAGATGTGGAAAATCCACATAGTCACATTCGTGCAATAGCTCCCAAAAATCCCAGTTTATGAGTATGGTGGGAACTCTAAAAAAAAGTCAAAGAACTGGGGTTCAAAGTATGACTCGTATTATGTCCCATGCCAGAAAGGACTGTATCCCTCAGATCTGATGCAGAGAAATGAAAGCAGTGAGGTGTGGTGGGTGACAGGTTACTAATTACTACCATTGCCCAGTGTTTTAAAATGTGAATCAAAGGCTGAGAGACAGTTGCCATTTGAAAAGGATCATAATGGCCCTAAAACATTCTGCTTGCCACATGGGCATTAGGAACATAAACCAGTGGCATGAAATAAGAAGAACAGATGTTCATTTCCAGGCCTTATGGGCAGGAAAAGATGGAGAAGAGCCTGTCATAAAGCTCACATATATCCCTGCCATGAGCCAATTCATAGTGGCACTGGCAGCTTATTAGAATAACCCAGCTTGCTGCTAAATTTCTGAACTGCAGGTATCATTGAAGTGTGATTCTGGTCATTTAACCTAATATATATATATGTATGTCATAAAGCTCACATATATCCCTGCTATGAGCCAATTCATAGTGGCACTGGCAGCTTATTAGAATAACCCAGCTTGCTGCTAAATTTCTTAACTGCAGGTATCATTGAAGTGTGATTCTGGTCATTTATCCTAATATATATATATGTATGTGTGTAATAAATACAAGCTGGCCACAGCCATGTGTCTGTTCCTCTGTGCTCTCCCTCTATTTTCAAGCCTTTGGGCTGAACAGCCTTGGGAACACTGCACATGGTGCTTAGTTATATTTAAAGTCGAGCCATGGCCTTTTTGACTGTCCCTGGGCCATTGATCCAATTTACAGCTATTAGCATTCAGATGGAATAACTAATTAGGCAGACTGTCAGACAATAATTGCAAAGCAAACCACTTAAACTGCACGTTAATCTGTGTATTAATCTACTGAAAATGCTCCTAATACTGATTTAATTGCTGGGCCTTTGCTAATCTGGATTGTAGTTAACATTTTAAAAATAAATGTACTCTCATTAATGCAGAAAGCACTTGGATGGCAGCAGTTTTGGCTATCAATAGGAAGCCATAGGAAGCAGTTAAATGAACCTTTGGTGAGCATGTCCCTCACTTACATTGGTTTAGTAGCAGTACAACGACATGGGCTTCAGCACTGTTACCTCCTGGTTTACAGCAAAATTAAACCCTCTGGAAGTTAGGACTCAAACACATGTTTCTCTATCTATCTTCACACCATTATAGCAAAATAATCCTGTTCTCTCCCCCAGCCACCAGGCTTAATTGGGTTTTAAATTATCAGTTTCATCGCTGATTTTCCCCTTCCTCTTCTACCCTGAAATATTGATTTCTGGCTGCATCAGTCATCCAGCTGCCAAAAAGGAAAATTATAGCAGTTGCCAGATGTTAACTGAATGCTGTAACAGTGATGCACGACTGAGCAGCTCGTGCCGTACTCCCCATTTACATTTCTTGTCACCTCGGCTATCATAACATGGGTCTTAATTTTGACAACATCTGTGTTTCTAAGGTGTTATTTACCAGTACCTCTGATGAAATGCCATTTTGTTGCTGCTTGTAAACGGCCAAAATGCCAGGAGAATCTATTAGAATCATGTCAACATTCCCACACTGAAGACACATTGTTATTTGTCTCTTTTTTTTTTGCCTAGAATTGCCAATGCAGGTCTTGAAGCCAGCAACCTTTTCAGACGCCTCACACTACCCCTTGCTTTTGGTTGTGTAAGTTCTTGCTGGTCCTTTCTTTCTGTTCACATTATTAGAGTATCTTGGAAACCTCATCCATGGTCAGAGCCTTTTAAGATATGTAGCATACAATGAATGCCAAACCGCTTCAGTACCTAAGTCCAAGACATTGATCCCTACCCCCTTTGTCTCACCTTGGAGCTGGGAGAGGCTAGATGTAAGTCCCTTCTCTCCTGTTTTGGACCCAGAGGTTTCAGCTCCCAGGAGGGTTTCTTAGTGAAATTTTGTGGAGTAATTTGTAGGATTTTGTAATGTTGTTCCACATACACTTGCAATTCAAAATATTTGGGAGCAGAAACAAGATGGGGAGGAATAAAAGATAGATGTTGACTTTCTGTCCCAGTGCTTAGGGTACTCACCTTGTGCTTAGCAGGTAGTTTTAAAATGGGGTGCAGTCAGTTTTACCATAGCTCAATTTTAGACACCTTCATGCAGGAATGCTTCCAGGTAAATGCTGATGTTCCCTGAAGTGACAGTAAAGAGAGATCTAGAAACCACTGAAGATCTCCACAACACTAGCATTTATATTAGGCAGGTAGGATTTCCTGCTGGCAGGCATAGCAGATGGGGATTTCTTTATGCAACATTTAGTTATAATAATACACATTACTAGCAATTTGGAAAGAAACTGGGAGAGGGAATTCATTGACCCACTGCATCGCTTGGAACACCCCAGAAGAGAGAAGCCTGATGTAGGAGTGATGAATGCCTGAACACCATCCTGCACATCCCTCCATGAAGGACAAAAATACTGCAACAAGCATGTAGTTACATCACAAAATTACTGCAGAGAAAATGTACTTCATTATACAAGTGCTTGAGGAAGATTGGTACTCATCAAGCTAACAGCACTTGATTAGGCTGCCTCTGAAGCTGGATGCGCCCGAGTCTCACTTGAATAAATGCAAATGACTGAAGTCACATGCACATTACAATCCTGCAGTGAGTTGCCTGATGTCTCTGAGAACTCCCCATAAAGGACAAGAATGAGGTGGAAGTGCCAGTGGCTCTACAGTAATCCCTGTCCTAAAACATTACTTATAAACATCATCATAATCTCTTGATATTTCTGAGCTTTGTGTCAGCTGAAGTGGGGTCAATATTTCTTGAGACAGTTCCCTTGCACAGGATCAGGGCCTAAGCAGAGTGATGAAGAGGAAGTCTTGCCTTCCCCTTACCCAACAATTTTGGGCCAACCTGGGCATTTTTAAGCTGTTAGTTTCACCTTTTTAGAGCTGTCCTTTCACTCTGTACTTGTGTGAAGCAGTGGTGACAGAATTGATTGACAGCTCTATCTACAGCTACTCTCAGGAACCCTGTGGGAAAGGGAAAGTTTGGGCTGGCTGAATGGAGGCAGTAAATGAAACCCCAATGCTTGCCAGTAAAGAAAAGGGCAATTGATGTCTGCAAGCTTTATCCAACATGTTTTGGCAGTGCTAGCACACCCCAAAGCTAGGCTCCTCACAGAAGCACTTCCTCCTCTGGCATCTGGCTCTTGCTTGGTGCTGTTGCCTTTGCTGAATGCCTGTTTCTGTTTCAGAGATGGGACACCTGGCAGCCAGATCGTGACAGAGAGATTTGAGGTGACGTGGGAGAGCGTCATGGTCAGCTCCCACAACGCCATTGTGATGAAGTTTGACGGTCGTGGAAGTGGCTTCCAAGGCACTAAGCTATTGCATGAGGTTAAGAGGAGGCTGGGCCTTTTGGAAGAGAAGGACCAGTTGGAAGCTGTCCGGTGAATGTCACTGTTATTGAAGACATTAATTCATTAATGATAATTAACCCAAGACTGTCATTAGTCCTGGCGTGTAGGGTAGAGCAAAGGGATGGGAGGGAAGGACAGTGTCACATACAGCTGTGACCAGGTGATAGCTTATGTGAGCCAGTGCAGAGGGAGAAAAACAAGTCTTAACAGAGCTAAATTAGAGCACACTTATCTGTCACGTGTCAAAGCCCATTTATTTTTAGCTCTGTACAGTCATAGAGCTACAAACAAGTAAGCTTGAATATCAGCCCCTACATTAATTTTTTGCTGGCCTGGTAGTAGTAAAAAATCCACCTTTAAACCCTTCAACTTTTTAAAACAGAAAAACCAGTGCAAAACTGTAAATGTCAACTCCTGACGTTGTTAAATTTACTCTGCACATAATCACACTAAAAACACCATCAGAGTACTGCAGTAGCATCAGCTTTATGATGACTTTCAGAGGTAGTGCAGGTTATTTGTTGCCACTGCTTGGCCAAATCCAACACAACGGGTTGCAAGATTAAATCAAAACTTTCACTCGTGAAAATGTACCAGCATGAATTCAGATTTTCATCATTTTGCTTTGGCCACCCCAAATTCAAGCTGATAAAAATCACACTGTGTTTTCTGTATCAAGGGGAAAATGTTTTTAACCCACTGTTTTTCCTCTCTCATGTTACAGGACAATGCTGAAGGAGCATTACATTGATAAAATGCGAGTCGGTGTGTTTGGGAAGGTAAGGTTTTCCTGTTGTTCCTCTCTGCTGTTCTAGCTGGATAAGCAGCTGAGCTAAATCCTGATTTATTGAATGTCAGTGGTGACTTTTTTATTATTATTTATTTTTGAGATAGACTGCTTCTTGCTTAGAGATGTTAAAGATGAAAGCTTTTATTTTGTCAATGTATTTGTCAATTTTGTTTTTAATTAAATTCCAAGTGCAGAAAGTGACTATCTGTCAGAAAAACACTGTCAGATAATGAATTATTTTTTCCCTTTGAAAACTTTCATTTCATTTTCACCTTGCCCCTTAAGGCCTATAGGAATGTGGATAAATTTAGCTCATGTCATACAGCTATACAACAACAATATTGATCTCTGAGGCTGATTCACACTGCCGTGTGTGTTTTGGGAACAGCGATTTCAAAGTACACACGGCTTGAAATGAGAATGGGACTGGGAGGAGAAATTGTTTATTGTGGGAGATACAGGCTCAGAGTGACTGAGGAGAGTTGTGTGTGCACCAGCATTCCTGAAGGGAATTGCTCAGGGGCTGATGTCAGACGTTGAAATGGTGATGTCCTTTTTAAATAACGAAAGACTGGGGCAATATTTCAGAGAGGTGGCATATCTGGTGAGACCCACAGGCATAATGCAGGATGAAAAGAAGCAAGCTGTTGGGCACACAACCCTCCTGCCTTCAGGAGAGTGCAGTGAGTGTAGAATTCATGTTCAGGCATATCTGCTGAAGCCAGGTGGATGTCTCTTGTTCCGTATTTTCTCGGGGCACAGTATTAAGGACTCTAAAATGGCCAAGAGTTTGCTACAGGGTCTCAGCTGCCCTGTTTCTGCACCCAAAAGGAGCACTACCAGCTGACATCCTTGTCCTGTTTGTGTTCCAGGATTATGGTGGTTATCTGAGCACTTACATGCTTCCAGCTGGCGAAGAGAACCAAGTATTTGCCTGTGGAGCTGCTCTTTCCCCACTGTCAGACTTCAGACTATATGGTAAACCTCACCTCAGAGCCCACAGACCCTCTTGCTTATCACAAATGATGTTTCTGCCATAACTTTTCCCAATTATCTTCTCTTTCTTCCCCAACATCCTGCCTGTTTTGTGTTGTATCTTCTTAGGACTAGCTATAAACCCTTTCTCCCTCCCTCAAGAGAAATTTTGCTGACACATTTGGGACCAACCACAGTGGTCAGAGTAATAAAATAACTTCTATTACTCCCTCCTTTTAAAAAGCCTTGAATGTACTTCTTTCTTGCCTGAACCATCCAACCAAGGGAGCTGTGGTGCAGCCTGCCAGCCTCATCCTCTCTCTGACAGCAATACTCCACTGCACACGGTGCTCCTCCCTCTCAGGGACACCAGTTCCCTTTGCATTTAGTGCCAGTGAAAATCAGGGCACTGCCACAAAAGTTGGTGATGTTAAGCCAGCCTTCAGGTTCAGTGATCCCTGAGAACAGGAGCTTACAGTAGATTGTTGATGGAGATGGCCCCACATGAAAAGAGAAAGGGACACAACATGATAGTGCTCTCCTCTCATATATTGGTTGTATTAAGAAGGAAAAAGCTCTTCTGTCACTTATTTAGAAACTATAAGTAGACTGTGATAATAAAAAGCTAGTTTCATACATATTCTTAGTACTTTTTCAAAGACTTTTCTTCTTTTCTTTTCAAGCTTCAGCCTTTTCTGAAAGATACTTGGGCTTGCATGGGATTGATAACAGAGCATACGAGGTAACTGCATGGACACTGCATTTCCCTGATAAAATGTAAACAGGGTTTTAGGTCTTCCTTAATGTGTTCTCTTTGGGGAAGCAAAAACAGATATGCAAGATGGACTCACTGCTAAAACTCTCTTTAAAAAGCAGCAAGTTGTCTTTCAGCCTGCTTACTGCTTTTGTTGTCTTAATAGTAGTGATGGATAGTTTTGTTATTGATTAGCCTTCATGTCTGCCTCTCTAAATTGGATAAATACAGTTATTCCAGTTTTACAGAAGGAAAGAGCTGAGGCTGACCTCAGTAGACATGTTGTCATAACCTCCTTTAAAGTTCATCCCAATAGTCTTGCCACTTTGATTCTCTCTGAAGTATAATTTTTGACCCAAAGTCAAGTGAAGCTGACCTCTGGTGAGCCTGGAAGGACAGGGTAGGGGTCTGTTTTACCTACAGACTGATTCAAGTACTCAAGAGAATATGCTGTGCTAGTGTCTGCTTGTTATCCTTATGGTAAAGTAACAAAAGGATTTAAGTGTTTCTCTTTTCTCCGTGTAAATTGCTAATTTCTAGAAAGATTTTTGATCTTATTGCAACCTTTACCTTCACAGATCACCAAATTAGCAGACAGAGTCTCATTACTGAAAGAACAGACATTTTTGATCATTCATGCTACTGCTGATGGTAAGTTAGACAGTAATTTTAGCTCATTATATGTTTGGGATGTCTTTGATTTTTCTTGATTAAATTTGCCTCTTTAATGATTGTAATTTGTTTTTACAGAAAAAATCCATTTTCAGCATACTGCAGACCTTATCACACACCTAATTAGGGCAAAGGCTAATTACAGCTTGCAGGTACAGTATGGGTTTCCTTTTTTCATATTTGAACAGTTACTTCCCAGTTTGAAAAGCCACTTGCAAACACAGCCTGGCAGCAGAAATAGCACCAGGATATAGTGTGTTCCTGTGTACTCCTGTCCTTACTTAATACCACTCTTTTGGTTTGAACTGATTCAGGGCAGTTATTAAATGATAGATGTATCTTAAAGGAACTGATACCTTCTGACTTTCTTTGGGAGGAACAGACTAAATTCAGGATGAATTACATGGAAACAGGGATCTAAATTAAATAATCCAGAAAAGTTAAGGAGTCAAATGTCATTTTAATCTGACATCTCACTGCAAATGACATACTGTGGTCTAGAAAGCCCCTCTTTCCACCCAATAATATCCCTGATTTGCTGGATGATCTGTGTCCAAGCCATTGTTTTCAAAGCGAACCCATCCACCAGCCATGGGCTGATCTCTACCCTATATATCCCAAGCCACAGCCAAGAAACTGCAACTACTTCAGGCTCAACCCATGCCAGGGACTGTGCTACAGCTCACAGTATAGGCAATGATTTTGCTGTGCCCAAGACCTACTAATGCTTGATTTACTGAATATCAGCTCCCTCTGGCTGCATTTCTGTGGAGCTTCATGTGATGGGTATGCTCACTCAATCATGCTCCAAAGGCAGATAGGATAGAGCACAGACACGGGAGCTAAGCAATGAGTCCAGCACAGATTTGAGCAGTGCTGCAATGTGCCCCTGCACTTTCTCAGTGCAGAAGCAGTAGCGCATTGGAGCTCAAAGGCACCAATGGGCTTCATGCACATCAAAGATTAGTTGAGGACTGAAAGGAGGGCTGAGTGATCTACATTGAGGTACTCAGAGCAACAGTGAGACACCTCAGTCCTACCTGGGAGCATCCAGCCGTAGGTACTCATTTTTTCCCCCTTCAATAGCCCAGTCTAGTCGACCCGTTACAGTCCTCTTGAATTCCTTCAACATGTGCAGACCTTCTCCAGTTAAATGGGTGTGCTTAATCTATTTCATTTCTAGTTTCCCACATTTTTTTTTCCATTTAATTACTTCTGCAGCAAGTTTTGGTTTTACTTTGTGGCATTTTTCCTTAAAGCCCTCATTCTACCGAGTAAAACCTGATGTCATTTCTCTCCACAGCCTTGCACTGGGTTTTTTTTTAGTTTTCACAAGGAGAAAGGACTGTTATTTGTCTTGTTCTGCTTAGCCTGAACTTGTTCATAATGGAATTAAATGGAAAATCCTCCCCCAGAAAACTTCCTTTTGAAGAGAGATGCAATTCTGTGCTCCTAGCCCTCTGGTGCCTTAATTATCCTGGACCTCATGTGCATCTGTGAGAAGATATGTGGTGCTGCAGAGAAGCAGTGGGTTTGCAGGCCAGCCCTAGCTGCAGATATAAGTGGTCAGTCCTTAACTTTAAGTTCCTAACAGTGTGTATTTGCCTATTTCTTTACAGATTTACCCTGATGAAAGCCATTACTTTAGCAATGCAGCGTTGGAACAACATTTGTACAACTCCATTGTCAACTTCTTTGCATCATGTTTCCAAGTTCAGGATAAACTCCCAATAGCTCCACTGAAAGAGGAGGAGGATGAAGATTAACTCTGCTTCTCTGTGCTAAGCACAAGGCAGATCTCTCTAACAATATGCAACTGGGTCATTCTCCTGAAGAAAGAGATGTTACGTTGTTAGCATGTATTAAAGAAAACTGAAAGCAGCTCATCTGCTTTACTTGACAGCAACTCCTTCCTAAATGGAAGAACATGAAGCATGGTGAACTCAGCAGAAACTGCTGTCTGAAATGAATCCATCACAACCAACATCTTCTTTTTCTTTGGGGTTATTTTTTTCCTTTTTTTCTCTTTCTTTTTTATTTGTTTGCCACAAAGTGACTTCTAGCATGAAAGTGGTGAGACATTGAACTCGAAGGAACACCCCAAGAAACCGCTTTGAGGACTGGAAGATTTAATGTCTCTTTGCATTCAAGCAATCAAGCAGTAGCAGTGAAATCCATCATCCATATTAAGGTTACTATAGTTAGCATCACAGTGTCAGACAAAAATCTAACCTAATACATGGAAAAGATTATAGCACAATTATTTTAAAGATTACTGATCCATTCATACTTGCCTGCTCTTTCTCCATGTTCAGAAGCTTTGTCATTGCTACAGGACATACAAATTCAATTGTACACAATATGACTACAGTTACATCATTCTTTACCTTCCTGTAATTATTTCTTAATTTTGTGTAGCTTTTACTTTTGTTTTCATGGGCTCTCACGCTCCCCTTATTAGCTTCTCAGCTGCTTCTGGATGGGGAAAACCACACACACTGAATTAACTGACTCACTTTAGGCCTTAGGGGGTCTAAAGAAGCAATGGGGATCAAGGTACCCAGACATTAACAAATCTGTTAGAATAAAGCAAAGGAAATCTCACTCTCATGTTCCCAGCATAGCCTTTACCTGTGAGATGGAGTATTTGCTTTGGCAGCCTTGAAAAATATGCACATAAATAAGCTAAATCAGCTTAACATTGAGATATTGGTATTGCACTACAGAAAAATACGTGATGATCATGATTATTCTTTTTCTTCTTTTAGTGTTGGAACAATTGGTTGGCAACCTGCTGGGGAACAACTAGATGAGGCTATGGTAGCAGGAAGTTTTACCAGATTCTTCACAGATCATCTCATAAAGCCATGTAAACAGAATCAGTGTGCAGAGATTTATTGCACATGCTGTCTGCAGCTTAGTTTTATTCCAGGTCAATGATTAGCACATTCCAAACACATTTAGTTATCTCTTTCAGCTCACAGTAGTTTTGCCATTAAAAACAAAAGAAACAAAAAACAAGCAAACAAACAAAAAAGGTGTATTTTTGCTTTATCATGTCTAACACTTTGTTACAGTGGTGCAAAGCAACTTTTAAACAGTCTTGTGGAAAGATTCAACTCTCAGAAAGAAAAAAAAATCATTCAGTTCCACTTCCCAATGGCATCATAAGAATTTTGACTCGTGTCTGTCCTTGTAAAATACTCTGACCAAATGTACAGCCAGTATTAATACTGTATAGTTCATTTTGTTGTATATAAAGGAATGTAAGTCAGGTATTTGTCAGGTCCCCGATCCAATATTAGTCTTGTGTTCAGCATGCATGCGATAACACTCCTTTGCTGATCAGGACTCTTTAGACATACTAGCTTGGAAGTATAACAATTAATGTAATTTCTTTTCTTGTTTTGACAGCTTAACTACCAATGACAGTTTCTACTTTTTACATAGTACTGTGGGTAAACTCACATCCTGACAGCAATGATGATGTTTCCATTGTGTTCTTTAGTGTGTCTTTCTTTTTTTATTACTGTTATTTTTAGCTTTGAATGTTGGTTGTACTTTGGCCATCATGAAAAAAATATATTGATAAGCCACAGAAATGACATAGTTTGGTTTTCCTTCTCTTCTTTAATTTACAGTGCATCAACAGTGTGTGAACAAGAACTACAGTATAAATCTGCATCATCTGGCCAAACGCCAAACAGACATTAAGAATGCTGCGTGTCCAGATTTTGCTACAACAACCAGGCTCAAAAGCCTGAAATGAACTTGACCTGAGAAATGTAAAAATCTGCTCTGTCCACAATCTTTTGTAGAAAGAACTTTAGGATGTGGCATGGTAGTGTTTGTTCATTCATGGAATAAAACATTATTTTACCACCCTGGTTGCTACTGCTGTTATTTAGCATGAAGTACTCAAATAAGCATTGAGTTGCTAGAAGTGCTATTCCTGGTTGAACTGAGCCCAAACTCCAGGATAGATCAGAAAAATGAAACCAGATCTTTATAAATAAATACACATTGCCATTTAGCCTGCTTGTTGGAACCTTGGTAAAAGATGTCACCATGGTAAATGGTGACTGCTTTGGAGGTGTCACAGTTTAACACCGGTTAGCAGCTCAGCCCCGCTTACTGACTCACTCATTTCCCCCTGCTGGGATGGGGAGAGAATCAGAAGGGTAACAGTGAGGGGATTTGTGGATTGAGATAAAGACAGTTTAATAGGTTAAGAAAAAGACACACATGAAAAGCAAACCACGGAATTCATTCACCACTTCCCCTCATCAAGCATCTCCAGGAGAGCAGGGCTCCATCACGTGTAATGGTGACTCAGGAAGACAAAATGCCATCGCTCCTAACATCCCCTTCCCCCACCTATATATGCTGAGTATGATGTCATATGGTAATAGACATCCCTTTGGTCACCTGGGGTCAGCTATCCCAGCTGTGTCCCCTTACAACTGCTTGTGCACCTGCAGCCCACTCACTGGTGGGGTGAGGAGCAGAAAAGACCTTGACTCTGTCTGAGCACTGCTCAGCAATTACAAAAAACATCCCTGTGTTACCAACACTATCCCCAGTACAAATCTAAATACAGCCCCATACTAGCTGCTTCAAGCCAAGAGGAGACCCATGTACCTGGTAGGGCCATCTTTAGACACCTCCCTTAACAAGTGGCAGCTTGTCCATTTGCCTAATAGAGACATGAAAGACCCTTTGACTCTAAAAGACTAAATCATGTAGCAAAGCTGAGATGTTAAGCCCACCTTGGAGGTACAAGTGTTATGAGGATGCTTTCCACTGGCACCTGCTGACTTGCTGCATCTTGTCAGTGTCCAGGGTGATGTGCCATCAGCTGATACCAACTTGACCAAACTGGATTCAGGATTCACAGAACGAAATTTAATATTTCACAGTTCTGGGGACAAGAATCAGTGGGAGAGGAGAAACCATGCCTGCTGCCGCTCTTACACTGGTGTGAGACAGCTGGGGACAGGTATCCAACCCCTCAGCCTTGGCCCTGCCCCTGGATGGGGGACCTGGCTTCTCTATATCCTCTGGCTGAATGCTTGGCCACCCTCACAGTGCAGTTCTGGGTCCTTTATTTGGCCAGAATAAACAACATCCTTTGTAAGCAATGATTTCTGCTACAGGAGTTGTGTTGCCAGCAGCTGTGAAGGGGAAGATTCAGAAATCCTTTGTAAAATGGACTTTTTTTTTAACTTCCTTGGGTTTTGGTTTGTTGTTTTTTTTTTTGCTTCAAGACATTCATTAAAAGCCTCATAGTAAATGAAGGTACATTCTACCTCCTCACTGGGATAGCAGCTTTAATCAAAATGTCCATTTTCATCACCAAGAGAGAAAAAGAAAATATAGAATGAATGAGGCCCCAGGAAAGCACAAAAGTTAGCCATGCTCCAGTATTCCTAGGAAATAACAAGGTTCTTTCCAGTTTGGGTTTTGGTTTTTGTTCTTTTTTCTTTTTCCTTCCTTCATTGTAAATATACGTTTTGGGTCATTTTAATTATTTACAAAATACAAACACTTTGAGCTGATGTGAATGCTCTCAGCTTTGCTGTAAAAGGTATCCAGGCCTTATACTGTCTTTGCAACAGCTGTTGTCAATACCTTGACATGTAGTTTGTCATGAGCATTTCCAGTAACTCAGTCTGACATGTAATTTGTAGTGAGTGTTGGTAACGAGCCTGCACAAGCTCCCAAGTACCTAGTCCTCATTGCCTCATCTGGGAGCACTTTGAGGTGAGCCAAGTACTTCACCTGGAAAACCAAACCCAGAGCAGAACATGAACAGGGCAAATCCTCTGCTCCGAAACACTACATGAAAAGAGTGTGGGGACTCAGGAGCCCAGCAGGACAGTCCTCCATAATAGTTTCTAGCTGATATTTTAGACTGTAAATTTACATTTGGATGCACAAAAAAACCAGGAAATTCAAGATGTGGTTTTACCTGTGCTTGGCTCCTTCCTCATCACAGCAATGTAGCCATCACGAGTCTGGTATGCACCCAAAAGCTTGCCACCTATTAAAAAGAGTTGCAGAGAAAAGGAGAAGGACAAAGGTTAGGCCAGAAATTAGTAGCTCATCCTGAGATCTAGTACCTCCCTTCACTTGGGTTAGAGTTTTGTCCATGAAAAATAAACAGACTCTGCACACCACATGTTTGCAGTCTCTCCATTAAAAGAGGTTGGCAAAAGACAGAAGAAAAAAGCAAGCCTAACACCAGTAAGTTTAAATTGACTTGGTACCCAGCCTCAGTGGGAAATCTTTAGGAGTCTAGAAATCAAAGTGAGTTGAAAACAGCTGAGATCTGACTCTTGGCTGTTCCCTCAAGGCACAGGCTCTGAGCTGCTCATCACAGCCTGCACCCTTGGAGCTGCCAGGAGCAAGAAGCACTGCACCCATAATGATGCTGAAAGTGCTGGGAGGGGGTGGAGAACAGAAAGGGACACAATATCACCTAAAAGCTGTCAGCTGTGCCTGCAACTTTATCCTGCATCTTGTGTTCATGAAAGTTAATGGTCACTGAGGAAATCAGCAGGGGCAAGGGGAGTGGTAACCACACATCAGCAGTGCAAAGAATTGCACTGAAAGCCAGAAAGGGTCTGGTGAAATAACAGGAATAGAAATCACCACTTCTGGGCCATCAGTACTGGAGATGATTACTGGCAATAAGGCATTTATCAGCTGCTGTTGGTGATGGTGTTGGTAAAGGAAAGGAGCAAACAACATCCCAGCTTTGAGAGGAAACCAGAGCCAGTCCTACAGCAGCATTCTCCATCCTTACCAACTCTGCATGGTGGGCTGCACTTCCTCTTGAAGAGGCATTTTTGAAGGTAGAGGCCCTGAAAACATTAAATTGAAACCTCGTTAGCTGTGTAGGATTTATCTGTGACCCAGTAAACTTTTATTTTCCCTGTGATGATTATAATTTACAAGGAAATTGGGACAGGAAAAGTTTTTCCCACTTGCTTCTAGTGGCAGACTGTGAACAACTGATCATGCAACTGGTGGCAGCCAGAAACACAGCCCAAGCTTCCCCAGAAAAACTTGCAATCTCTGGCTGAATAACTAACAGGTGGAAAAGCACTGCATATACCTGCTTTAGGATTTTAAAGATAAAATATCCTTCATTCCCACACTCAGCACCTTTAGAAAAGGAAGTAAAAAAGAGGAAGAAATCCATGTCTGGAGCACTTCTTTGGCTGCAAAGGCTCTCTCTGCCTGCAGAGCCTCTGAGTTACCTGGTTTGGTAACTTCTGCACCAAAAACTTGTTACAAAAAGTTAGAGTGACACCATTTTTTTTCTGAACAAGTGTCAGCTGGTTTTGTGAGGTGAAATGTAGAGGTTTACACTGAACACCTCCTCTGAGCAGCTGATCTAGACTCTCTTTACAGCTTCTGGATTTTTTGCAGAAGACTAATAAGTACTCTATCCAGCCAGCTCCAGACATCCACTTTGTGAGGGCAAAGGCTGCTTGGACCAGGAGGTCTGGGTGAGTAGATCAACTATAGATACCTTTTTCACCTGAGGAGATGGGGAGAGCAAATAAAATATTAGATTTGTAAAGGAATGACTTTTAAGAAGTGAACAAACCCCTCAGTTTTCTACCAAATTGCTTACTGCAGCTAGAAGCAGAGCACAGCCACTTGCTGCTGTATATTTATTGTACTTTACAGCACCAGGGAAGCTTTTGAGTGATAGGATGCCATCTGCTGCTCTGAATGCTTATTTCC
Organism: Galbula dea; assembly: GCA_013399015.1. Lineage (NCBI taxonomy): Eukaryota > Metazoa > Chordata > Aves > Piciformes > Galbulidae > Galbula > Galbula dea. The sequence continues at coordinate 601,854 of VWZX01009841.1, read as the reverse complement.
TCCCTTCCCATCCCTTCCCAGCAGGCAGCTTGTGCTGATGGGGGGAAAATGTGGAATATGGTTGGATCATCTGGAAAGTGAAAATATTTTCACCCACAGAACAAAATTTGCCCAGATAATAGAAAGAGTTTAATCCCTCAGCACTGGCTCAGTTAGGAAGCAAAAGCTGTGCAATGAATGAGACATCCCAGAGAAGACAGACAATGCTCTCCCCAAGACTGGCTTGCAAAGAAGATTGGATTCTGTATAATTTCCAGTTTAATGCCAAGACTTGCTGGTAATTCTGCTAGTGCTCATCTCCATTACCACAGAAACAATCATCTCCACATCTGTGAGTCGATGCAATGCCCTGTGACCCTGAAATATAGTCCCAGCATGTCTTTCTAAAATCTGTGAAGTGAAGAACAAATTAAAACACACTGTTGGCTCTCAGGGACTAGAACTTAAACCTGTGAGCAAGCTCTATTAAGTCGAGTAATAGACACCAGACATAGTGAGCCACACAAAGGCAGCAAAACGGGATGAATAGCACACCATCAGCCACGACACTCCAGCAGTAATAAGCATCACGCTGGGCTCACTGCACTGTCTAATCCATAATTTATTTGGCTTCATAAATATCAAAACATAGCACAGCTGTTAGTACTTCAGTGCAAAAGCCACAAATATTGCTTCAATTATTCAGGAGCTCGTTACAGGAGCCAGTCAACTGCTTCGAAGGTGCAATTTTAGGAGGTATCAATTACTCTGGAGTTTCAGTAGTGCAGTTGCTGGCCAGGCCCCCGGGGCAGCTGGCACAGGGAGCCCTGGGAGCACTAACAGCAAGAAGAAAAATTGCCTTTCCCTCAAAAATAGCCTAAAGCCTTGAGGCCCACACAGGGAGGGATGAAGGCAGCTTGGTGGCAGTGCTCAGAGGCTATGTGATGTCTCCTACAACGCTTGGAGGAGTCTCTGCTTCAGCATCTCACTCTGAGGGGTCACCAATATGGTTATTAAATCTACAACCCTAAATCTTGAACTCCTAAATTTACCCTCCACGAAGGACACAATGTAGACTTGCTCAGACAGTGAGGCCCAGCAATTCAAGTCACCTCTCCAGGAAGAAACCAGCATTTGAAGCCATCCTGGACTTCCTCTCCTGAAGACACTTCCCTCTCCCAACAACATTTGGATGCCAAAGCAGATCCCTCCCTCCACTGGGGTTCATACACCACATCCCCTCTGTTTAAAGCCAAGTTTCCAAGTTAGATTGATTCCATCTCAATGACCATGTGCTGGTTTACCAGCTGTGGTTTATGGGCCAATACATTTTTCCACTGAACAAAACCAATCAGTTTAATTTCTCTCCTGTGTCATCCTCCTGCAATGAACTGGGAACAGGAAAATAAGATACCTGAAGGAGCAGAGAGCATCTTGCCAGTGCTCCCCCATAATACAGTATAAACCCTGTGGTCATTTGGTACTGGAAAAGAGAATCTCAAGGATAATGAGGTATTTTCAAGCTTCAGGAAAACAAGCATCCAGCAGGAGGGAGGAAAGGCTGAGTTGAACTATATAAGACAGCAAAGCAACCACATGGAGAAGCCTGATGGTAAAACACAGGGAAAAGGAAAGCTGGTCTTGCTCACTGGGCTTTATGGGGAGCTGATTTCAGTGTTAGATAAGGTGTCACCACCCACCTGTCACACAGGAGAACCATGGAAGTGTCCAGCCTCATGGAGGCATCACCAGAGGGTAAAAGATGAGGAAAAGTCCTTTGTCCTCTCCAGAGGGCGTAGAAAGAGTGATATGGCTTCTCACTTCTGATAAATCCTGGATGTAGACTTTGAGCCATCTACAGCTATGCTTGTATGCTTCCTGGTCCTATGACTTTTGGAACAAAAAGAAAAACATCACACAACCACACACAAAACAAAATAAATCCCCCCAACCTTTGCATGCTATGTTTCTATTAAAGGGTTTGCTGCAGCACAGCAGGACCATTCCCTGCAGTAAGAGAAAGGGCACCCACTGCCAGGCAGGGCTCCTGCAAGAAAACAGAATCAAATTTTCATGGAAATTTCCCACCAGGGCCCTTTGAATAAAGCTCCAGATTCCCTGCCCTTACTGTATAAATCACTCAACCCCATTAGTGGAGTCTCCAGCACGATGGCAGCAAGTATCACCTCTGCTGCTGAGTTGGCCAAAGAATTGATGTGACCAGAGATAAATGTTGCTTTTAAACTTGTGCTGAAGAAGACATGAAAAATGTTTTATCTTATAATCTCCAAGACAGTGACACCACCTGGAGCTAATAAAGATTTAAGTGCTGCTCAGGCATCAACTTCAGAAAGATCTTTCTTTTTTTTTTCCACCCTTGGTAGGCTAACAAACCATTTCCAAAGCAGTGAAGCTCTTCAATGTATTTTTCTTGGCTAGGTATCAGTGTTCCCCAAGTCTTTTGGGATTTGGCATTTTCTTCTAGGATGGCACTTGTATCCAGGGGTGAGCTTTTGTACAGCACGTGGTTATAGCCATGGCCTCATCAGCGTTGTGACTGTCACTGGGACTAGAAACATGCAGAGAGCAGAGCTGGTGTCCCAAAGGGGGTGGATTAGTGACTGCTTGATTAAAGTTTATAAGCAGAAGTAAAGCAATGAGACACAAGGGTAAGAGAAGACAAAACAGCAGGAAAAAAAAACAACACAGTGCTCATGCAGATTGAGTTTAGTCTGGTTCAGATCTGTCTTTTATAGGACAGCTTCTACTTAGCATAAAGAAAAATTAAAAATTACTAAACCCCACTGTGGTTTTGATTTTCAACAAGCTCACAAGGAAACCATGGGCCACACCTTTGTTACAGAATCATAGAATGGTTTGGGCTGGAAGGGACCTTCAAAGGTTACCTAGTCCAACCATCAAAAAGTCATTTTGACTTGGACAAGCCCACAGGGACTGCAGAAGGCTTTCCTCACCCTGGCTTCCCAGGCAGCAGATCGTGTAGGACCTGCCCTTTCCCCTAGCCTGGGACAGGAGAACATCCAAAGCTCTGGGATAGAGAAGGCTGATGCTAAATAAATACACAAGGACTTTCTGTCCAGCCTCTCTTGTATGCCACAGGATGATGAAGGATCCAGCAGGCTGTCCCCAACCTGCAGCTGCACAGCAAAATGCAGCTTGTTGAAAGGTAGCTGAACTCTCAGTACCAAGGAATAATGGTGCCTGTGTCCTTCCCATGGACAAGGGACAGGAGAGGAAAAGGGACTCACATTTGCCAGATTTTTAATAGTCTTCTGCAAAGTGCTCCAATGCAAGAGTTATAGAGACTGCAACTTTGAAGCATGGGAAGAGCTGAGAACATCCTTTGCTTTTATGTGAAGTGTAAAGAACAACAAAAAACCCTACCTTTAAAAAAGCAGCAACAAACAAGTCCAAGGTTACAGGCCAATACATGTGATTTCAAAAGCTGAATTTCCAACCCTTTCTCTTTTTTTAACCAAGGCTGAATCTCTCTCAGAGTTATTGTTTAGATTACAGTTTTACCCTGAAAGAGGATATAGCTACCTCTCTGTGCCAGCAACAAAAAATGTTGCTATTCACATCTCATTGGAGGTGTTACAAGAAAGTAAATGCCTCCTGTAAATAAGCTGCCTCAATAATTAATTACCAGCATAGACAGCACAATAGAAACCTCCAGAAATAAGTTATTGCAAACACAGTTTCATACTAACAGTACATGAATAGCTTTTGGAAAAACCTCTATAAAGCAGACCCTGAGTTTCAGAGAGGGCTAAAATACCACCAATCAACTTGTCTCTGTTTTCTGAATGACAGATCTCAGCCTATTCCACTTCAGGTGATGCAGCATACAGCCCAGCAGTGAGCCCCCATCAGCAGCCCCTGTTTGGAAAAGGAAAGAAAAAATAAAAAAGGAAAAAATGTGAAATATTCTGTTCTAGTCCAGTCCAGTTCTGGTCTAGTCTAGTCTAGTCTATGCTTTAGGAGGATTCAAAGCTCACTTTAAGGTATCATTAACAAGGAGGGGACGGGTGGCAGTGAAAGGAAGCAGGGAGGAGAAGTTGTAAATAGAAAAGGAAGAGTTCAAGTGAAATGTATAATTCCTGTATAAACGAAAGGAGAGGTAATGATGCACACAGAACTAATGAAATTATCCTGCAGACTGACTACTAGCTAATGAAATTGCTTACTTAGCATACATTAACTGAGCTGCAGAACTGGCATTTCACTGCACTTGCATTAGCCAGAAGTCTTTCTGTCAACAGTGAGAAGAATGCCACAGGGATAGAGCACAGCTTTATGTTACATTATACCCAGCAGGAAGTGCAGCCAGTATCAGATAATAGCCAAGGTGTGGGGTGAGCTGCACATGAGGCTCAGCTCTGAGCAATCTCTATGTAAGGATCACAGCCCCCAGCCCAGCACTGCAGGCACAGGCACCATCATGTGTAGCCCTCAGGTAAAAGGCCATTCTCTACACAATTAAAAAGCTCAGGCACTCTGGAAATCCTCATCCCATCACACACCTTCCCCAAAAAGAGCAGCTATATCTTGCTGGGAATGATCACATCGGGGTTCAGAGGGTTTATCACCAGAACAGACTCCACAATAAACCACAGCAAGGGTCAACTCACTTTCCAAGGCGCATTCTTAGATCTGTCTGTATGCACTGCCTAAAAAAGTCATTTTCTAACACCAAAACAAGCACTTCTATGTTACCCAGTCATTACTGAACTATCACCCTGAATCTACTGTGTTTTCCTGCTGAGTGAAACCTTTCCCATCCATAAAAGTCATAAAAGGTCTTTGGATAAGAGCAGAAAGGCCATCAAACTGAAAGGCCCATGAGTCAAAGCTCTGTTCCAATGATTAGCTGAAACATTGCAGAGCAAGAGAGATGGTCTCCACTTCCCACAGATCAATGCTCCTTCAATCCCAACCTTTCAAGGTCAGTTAAAGTTTTAAAAAGGTACTTGACAAAAGTTGCACAGCTTTAGCAAGCAGGCACCTCCCCAGGCCCCCAGCTCGTCTGGATAGTGTGCTGTAACCTTCAGCCTGTCTTGATGTCTGATTCCCTGCCTGGATCCTATTATCATTACTCACTGGGGAGACCAGGTATGTTTGAAGGAAGCCAAGTCTTCCAGCTTGTCAGCATTGAAATATATTGCCTGAGGCTGCCCAAACTCTTGTTATTCCTTATTCAGTATGTGGGCTAAGGCTACCTGCAGCTTTCACCCTCTTTGCTGCACAGATGGATTTATCTTTCGACCACTGCCGTTTATAAAGAGGGGTGAGTTCTCTGCAGTGTTAGACACTGGCAGCCTTTAGCCTCATGAAACACAACATTATTCAGAATTGCAGTGCCTCAGTGACACAGTGAAACCTAGCAGTAAAGCCAGCTCCAAAACCCCAATTAGCTTGCTTGTCATCTTCAGGCATCCATTGATCACTCCCTGCCCATCTCCTCCCACAGTGAATCTCTAAAAGAAGAGTTGCTGTCAAAAGAAAGCATCACCACCCACGCCTTAACCCCACATCAGCACCTGTCCTCTTGATGGTGGGGAACTAGATCTGGAATTCTGCAGCCTTGTGTCTGCATCTCTGCAACAGACCACTTCTGAGATGCACATCACCTTGCACGAGAACCCAACACTGCAGCTCTTGGAACATATGCCCACACTGCAGGATGTCCCTGTGTGTGGACGTGTTAGGACTTCAGAGCACAAGCTGATGCACAGCTATCAACAGGGCTAGGAGACACTGGAGCAGGCTCCCCCAGATTGCATCCAGCACAGGGCAATTTTGCTGGCACCTTCCTCCAGAGTCATTGGCATTGGCCATCCCAGAAGGGATAACAAGGAAGATGAAGTTCCCTGACAGGAACCCAGCTTGGCATCCCTGATCTGCAGCATGGGGCTAAGCAGGTCTGAGTCATGTGTGGTCATTGCATTCTGGCAAATGTACGTCAGCATTCCACGACAGCTAAGCCAGGAAGGGAGGATGTGCCTGGTCCAGGAAAGCAATGCCCCCAGCATATCTGATCTCCCATGTGCAGACAAATGCCTTGGCTGTGGCCAGGCACTGAGTTGGAAGGAGATATGGGTGCTGTCACCCTCTCTGGCCCCAGTTTAGATTCAAGGAGAAGCAGCATTTGGACACCTGAAGTCCAGTCTGCCCTTCCAGGACTTAACCTGCCACGTAGCCCAGGCTTCCCCAGGCTGCCTCTGCAAGAGAGGGTTAGAAACTGCATGAAATCAGTTCACGCTGCAGCTTAGGTGAACTCAGACCCACAAGCTGAAGTGGGACCTTTCAGCTGGTGGCAAGAGATTTTCATGAACATCTAGGTTCTGAAAATCAAGCAAGAACCAGGGAGGCACTATGTTGCTGCAAGGATGGTCATAAGAGTAGTGCACCAAGATGGGAGTACATGACATAGAGGGGATAGAGAGAGGGGTTCCCTAGAGAGGTGTTTCTGAGCAGAGTGAGCAGGCCCAGGGACATGGCATGAGGATGTCACCATTCCAGGTGACAGGACCAACAGTGCCACTCCTTACCCTTCCCACGCTGGGGACTGCTAGGACATCACTTAATTCCAGGTTGTAGGAGGAAAGCTGCATTTCCCTGCAGAGAAACGGATGTCTTCCTTGCCTACTTCTGCTGGGAAATGTTCCTTCTATAAAGAACTGTTAGGAAAAGAAAAATCTTTTATGCCCAGTGGCTGCTTCCCTTGCTGTTGCTTTAAAACCAAATCCAAGCCTTTCCCCGGGTTTGCTGCTGCTCAGCCATCGCTCCATCTAGTGGGGCTCTGCAGCAAGGTGCCACCTCCGGGAGTACAAGCACTCCTGCATGACCAGTGTTGTAACACTCAAGGTGTGTGACACAGAGAAGGCTCCAGGCCAGCCATAGCACAGGCTTCACGTTGCTGCTGGAGCCAAAGGATTCAGTCAGACAAGCTCCAACCTTCATTTCTGCTACAGCAGCCACAGATGCTCTGGGTAGGTGGGAATGATGCTCATGAGAACTGGCAAAGGTAAAGCAGGAATTTAGATCTTACCAGATACCTAGCTCCAAATGTCTTCAGAAAACCACTGAACATGAGGAGCATGTGCTCCTGGTCCATCTCCATGCAGGCAAATTGCAAACTTTTCCTTGCTTGAATTCTAGCAAGGATTTGAGTAGAAAGTTCTCCACCTTCCACAGGTGTGCTCCAGTGAGCCAGCACTGCCCATTCCTTCCACCCCCTCCCATTTCAGGGATGCACCTCCCTACTATGTCTGTCCCTTAATTTTCAAACTTCCTTTGCTTTTGTTAAAAATTCCTGGGAAAAAAATATAACAATTAGGTCAGGAAGAAGATTTTTTTTTTAAGCTCAGGGTAAAATCAGGATACTTGCAACTCCCTGGCCACTTTTTAACTTCCACCACCACACTAACAGCCAAACAAACAGGTTGAAGACTGCTTTTGCCACAAAATCAGAAAATTTATCTATTCCACTAAAAATAAAACAGGAAGAACTGAAAGAAATCACATGAGAAAAAGAGAGAAACCAGGAGGTGAGGTTAGACACATTTTTACCTAAGCAAGGCTTCTGCAGCTGATCTTCACAGGTGCTGTGATGTGTTGATTCTCTTGTCTGTCCTCCTTCCTCCCCTTTTCAGGGGAGGACTGCATATCTGTGAAGTTACACATCAGAAAGTCCCTCAAAAGCAGGTGGTGTGTATTATGCTGTTCTAGAAATCATTTCTTTCCCATGGAGTGAGCAGAGGCATCATAAACTTTTACCTGGTTAAGTACCATCAATAGCAAGGGAAAGGTCATACAAGTAGACAGACCAAAGCCATAAACATAATTTCACATTGGTGCAGGACAAACATTGTAGGCTTGGATATTGTAGGTATGATTCCCTAAAACTGTTGTAGGTTTGGTTCCTCCCCCTTATCTCATCCCAGGCCTTCCACAGATGCAAGGGATTCTAGCTCATTAACAGCAGAGCTGTGTAAAGCTCAGGCTTAGGATAAAAGGTTCAAATTCACCACCACATCTCATGTGGTGCCCAGCATCCTGGTGTGGAAGTTGCTGTCAGTGACTTGAAAGAGGTTCCTAACTGCAGGATGCCATGGTGCTGTTGGCAGGGAACTATGTGAGGAGAGCAGAAGTGACTCAGCCTGTCATCTCTGTCTGCACTTTGTAATTATAATATACAGCACTTTCCTCAAGGAGCCACACACATTAATGAAGGGAGTCTCACACCAGCTCTCCATGGGAAGCATCAGGAGCCCTGTGTGAGCACCGGGAAAACTTGCAGAGAGCCACAGGCAGGTGAGAAGCCTCATCTAAGGTTTGAGCAGGGTGTGCAGCAGGGATGGGGCTAGGATTGGACTGGGATTGGACTCCCTGGCTCCTGCTCCACATCACATCATTGAAGACAGCTGTTGTGCCAGCAACTCTTAGAAGGCAGTTCTCAGCTGAAGGCTCAACAGTTCGGTGGGAACCCTCTTCAAAAGAACTGGCTGTTTTTCTCTAAATGCTTCTCCTGGTGATGCTTTGCACTGTCCGAGTTCCCCTGGGGTGAACAAAGTCAGGAGGAGATGCCCTTTCTCAGGGGGTAGGTGGGCAGAGGTATTCGCTGGAAACAAACAAACAAAAAAACCTGGAAGCTATAGCAGCATTTGTGAGGGAAAATAATATTTTTCCTCATTTTCCTAAGCATTAAAACCAGCAGGGAGGAGCTCTGTGCCTCAGCGGTGTCGGGGCCGGGACCCGGCGGTGCGGCGGCAGATGGCAGCAGAGGCCGCGATGAGGCACCGCCGGCAGACACGGACCCCGCCGTGCTCCCGCCCCCTCCGCCAAGGCTTTATCCAGACTACGCCAGGCGTTCCCAGGACGGGTACCAGATTCAGCAGACAGCTGGAGAAGACCTCGCAACCAGGTTTGGCTTTCTCTCCTTTTTCTGAAGGCAGTGACAGTGATGTTCTCAGAGGCGGTACTGGGACCGGTGCTATCCAACATCTCTATCAGTGACACGGACAGTGGGACGGCAAGGGTGCAGATGACACCAAGCTGCGTGGTGTGGTCGAAGTGCCGGAGGGAAGGGATGCCATCCAGAGAGATCTTGACAGGACTGAGAGTTGGGCTCGTGTGAACCCCACGAAGTTCAACAGGACCAAGTGCAAGGTCCCACACCTGATTGGCAATGGAGGGAAAGCTGGGCCCTGCTCAGTGGCATCAGCTTTTTTGACCACGTGAGGTACACGTGGATATGATCTAGCAGGTGAATGCTCCAGGGCAAAGCCAGTCATGGCTGACCTGCCCCCTCCAGAGGTCTGGGCTTTGTCCCTACTTTATACAGGCTGAGGTCAGAGCCAATGCCTGAAGAGGGAAACACTGTAAATAGTGCTTTTGGTGTTTTCCAACATTCCCAGCTGAAAAGAAAAGCAGACAAAAGAAAAACTTCACATTCCAAAATCTACTGAGCCACCTACATCTGGCTTTCTACCTTCTGATCCTACCCTGGATGCTGCTCCCCTGTGTCCTTCTCTGGATGGATTATTTTGTGTTATAATGATGTTACCTTTACCTGTGACTTTCAGCTCATTCCATTTTTATTAACATTAAAACAGGTAAAAAAGTGGCTTTGTTAAATTGCTGCCAAGAATATTAAGAGCAGAGCTGTAAAGCCTGACTATCTGTGCCTGCTTTTCCCAGGAGGATTCTCTAGGGCAAGGGGAATCCCACAGGTCCCATGAAAGGAGGCTGCTCCTTGTCTCCCCATCTCTGTCCCCACACCTCTCGTGTGAGGGCATGGCACTGCTGTCTCAGTCTCATCTTCTCCCAGAGGGACTAAAATCAATTGTATTGAAGAAGGAAAGTCAAACTAATGGAGTCCATATTAAGGAGCTGCTTATTAAACAGAGAGGAAAGCCTTTTCACAGCAACCCACGCAGACAGACACAGCCACAATTATCTTTTTAAATTCTAAATCAAAGAAAATTAGCACTTGAGTGCTGAGCAGTAAACATGATTTGATTAGATATTTCTTACCCAGGATACAACAGTATTTTTTTTGAAGAACTCAATTACATTCATGGATCTTGCTCCGTGTTATGAAGAGCTCACCACCCAGCAGTTGCAGTTAATGCAGGACTAGATGGCTGTGGCTCTGTTCACCTTGCTCATCAGTAGGCTGTACATCTAGTACTTGGTTAACCCTAGTTTTGGTGCTTCCAGTGTAGGTTTAAGTTTGGTGATATCCCTGCATCTCTTCCAAAGCAAATGTGGTAGTATTATGCCTCCATAGGATGCTTAGTTGTCCCACCTTCAGGCTGATGACCAGTGACTCAGTTCTTTGGATCCAGCATGTACCATCATGTCTCTTATATTCTCTTGTTCTCATTGACCCAACTGTTGACCTTGATATTTCACTTAGCCTGTATACCCTTCTTGGTTCTTAGAACGTCTCTGGGTCTCACATCCATATGAAAACAGGTTTACAATGGCTCTGTAAATAGTTTATAATTTGAAATGATCTGAGAGAAAAGCAGCACAGCTCCAGCCTGGGGGCAGGTTTGGTTCTTTTGCTGTCATATTGCCCATGAGTGGCTGATGCTCCCAGGGGTTCACACAGCCCAGCTCATTGACATAGGGGAGCAAGTTTGTTGGGAGGGATGATGCTTTTCACTTATTGATGTTATCACCTGATGAAATAGAGGAGTTTTCAACAACAAAAGCCTTCTTCCAAGTGTGCACATTATCCAGTACTTAGCCACTTTGATCATCTACATTGGCTCTTCCAGGAAGAGGTACTTGCTCTCCTTGTAAAGCTTTCTCCAGTATTTCTGGGTCATCATCGTTGTAACAGTGCTTCCAAGGGTTTCCTAATATTGCTATTTAACCACAACTGTAAATGAATGGATATTTGATGGAATCTGCATTTGATCAATTTGCATTTCAGGTATTTCACTACCTCACAGCAAAACAAATCAGAGCAGTTTACAAATGCTGTTTTCCTCCACCCAACTTCTGCAACCAAGATCAAGAGAGATACTTCTTTTTAATAACTAGATTTTATTATATTGTCTGTTCCACGGAAGAAAAACTGCAGTTTGCAATAAAATACTCCTTGGGATGGTAACAGAGGAAATGAAGCCATATCAGTCACTGCTGACTGAGAGGGAAAGGCACTATAAAATAGACATATTGGGACATTCATTGCAAAGAAACTCTGGGGAACTTACTAGTAAGTAAACTGCTTGATTTCCTCTCTAGAGCAGTGCTGTGACCCCACACTTGTGAAAGGAACAGACAAGTCAAAGAGCACAGGAGGAAATGAGAGCTGTTGCTCATGCTGCAGACAGCATCCTGGAAGGTTTAGTGACTGAGAACACAAAATATATTACTTTTAATACCTTCAATAGCATTTTTCATATCCTGAATAGTTTATATAGCGTGCTGAGCTCTCTGGCATTTAGGAGGCTAGGTAAAGCAGTCTTCAGCCCAACAAGAGCCAACAAGCCTGCAAAGTTAAACACATGGCCATTGCTGCCTTCTCTGGACAGAGAAGGAAAAGAAGGAGCCAGGAGAAAAGCAGCATGAAAAAATATTTTACTTATTGCTTTAAATAGACAAGTCTGAGGAGGTTTGAAATACTCAGGTATTCCTCTTCAAGTGGGTTCCTTCCAGGAAGCCTAACTGCCTTCACCTGGGCTGTTGGCTGGTAAGCTACTGAGCTGCTCTTCCTGTCTCTGCTCCAGCCTGGCCTCTGAAGGCTGATGGGCTCCAGTTGTTTTGGGCCCCATGGCTAAAGCCATTTCTCAGTCCTGTCTCACAAAGTCTCAGGCAGGGAGGGTAGGACATATTTGTTGTCCATAAAAAGCTGTGAGTTTGTAAAATTTAAATGTAAAATCCCAAAAGCTATGAAAATAGCAAGAAGGCATCATTGCTTAGAAAGGTATTTTCAGTATCTGGAAAGAGAAACAGAAAGGACTGTGCCATTTCCCACAGCCCCAACTCCCTCAGTTGAACAAAATCAAGTGAGGATCAGTCCTTTAAAAGCAAGAAGAGCAGGGAGAGGGAAACCTGTTTCATCTCTGCTGTCTTTGATGTAGCCACTTCATTTATAAGTGGTTTAGTTGACATTGTAGTAAAATCTAACATCTTAAAATAGGATTTTTTTCTGTTTTTAAAATTGTTTTGCATAGCTTACTATGAGGAATTGTCCTAGGGAACTGTGTCTGATCTGCCTGGCCTAGGGTGCCCCCTGACTATCCTGCTTTCTCTCTGGTACAGTCTGGTCTTCATCTGACAAACACTGCTTGGGGATCAAAAAATTATACCATTTTGATAAGGGTGGGAATATTTTTCCAAGCATCACTCACTCTTCACAACTCTCTATGCACTCTGTAGGTTAAGATTCCCTTGGCAGCACTCTGAGCATCTCCTGAGGGCTCTTACAGTCACTCTCTACTTGGCTTCCTCCAGGGAAAGCTCCTGCATCCCACTGAAGAAGCTTTTCAAGCATGCCTTTCCCTGGAGAAGGGCCTGCTGCATTTTAAAGAGACATTTTAATGAAAAAGAAGGCACTTTCCTAACCCACCTGCCTAACATTAGCGTAACCTGCTCCACACTGAGCAGCTGGAACACAGATCATGCTCCCTCTTCTGAAGAGTTTGGATAAGAGCTTAGCATCAGAATTAAATGGGTTGGGTACGTACTGCTTGTTCAGAAATGCTGGTCCATGGCCCATACATGGCAGAGCATTATCCAGGCTCAGAAATGTTTGGGAACCATAGCAACCAGAAAGTATTTTTTCTTAAACACAAGCACAGATTCTGGAGATGAAGAAAGCAACAAGAAGGAAACATCTGTAGCCTACAGTTCCTGCAGAATGAATTCTAGTAAAAGGGAACATTCTGGGCATAGACTGTCTCACAGCCCTGAAGGTAAAAAGAAACACATCTGCAACCTTCCTATTAGCATTTTTTTTGTATTTGTTATCTCTCCTTCATAGTAATTCTAGGAAAACTTACCCCTGTTATCCTGGAGTCATCTGTAAACAGTCTGTTCTTCAAGGGGTCAGCCGATGAGTCTCCTCTTCTTTCACTGCTGTGTGCTCTCCTTCGTCTGTTCTCATTCCTTGGCTCCATTGCTTTGGTATTTCTTTATTCCTGCTGTGAGCAGCACAGGACAGGTAGAAGGGGAAAGGGAAAGGGCTTTGCCTGGCTGTAAACACATGAACTTTGTGTATAGCTAATCTGGGGTTTATTCCCTGTTTCACCACTGCCAGCACAAATTTCTCCCAATTTCCATCCATAAAAAGGGTAATTCTTACCTAACATACATTATCCTGTGTAACTTTCTAGCACCCTGGAAGGCATCCCAATATTTCAATGTAAAACACATTAACATCACCAGAGCTGTCTTCTTGTCTACCCTTTTGCCTTGAGGTAGGGTGCAGTAGCTAAACTGTGCTTAGAAAATGTTTGATGAATTTTTAACAGCAGAGCTGCATAAAGATTAAAGTTGCACAACCTTCCTAAACACATCTGTTCTGGTGCTTATCTGCTCCACTCAGATGTTTTACACATCTTGAACTGTGCACTTGATTTTTTCTTCAGTAGCTCAGCCCGAGTTGAAACTAGTAAGAGATGTGAAAGGCAGCAGGAAAGGCTTCTGTAAATACATCAGTGGCAAAAAGCACAGGAAAGGAAAAGAAAGAAAAAGGGAAGTCTGCTGCTCAAAGCAGCAAGGTACCTGGTGATGAAAGACATGAAAAAGGTCAAGGAAGGCAGCCAGTATCTTTTTTTCTTTTCACTGCAAAGAAAGCTGCAGGGTAATGAGTGGGGACCATCTATCTCCAGAACTTCCAGCAGATCCCTGATTGAATGTCTCTGCTACTACATATTCCATATTTATCTTTAAGCAACTCCTCTACCAGGACAGATTTTCTACAAAGGACTCAACCTTATGGACTTGATGCTTCTGCAAGGAACTAAACAACACGAAAGGTACTGATTTTTCCCCGAGGAGACAGGATCAAACAGATGCTGGAGTATTATAACTTTCCACTAAGGGAAAAGCATGTTCCTAACAGTAATCTAGTATCAGCTTACTTCATGAAACCCTTTCTCTATCACTAATCATACACACAGTAACATCTGTGGAAGCCAGTTGGCTCTGGACAGCTCCTGTGGTTCTTGAAAGACTATTCCTTGGCAGGTTCTGTTTTTTACTCTAATTGAAAGGTTAATCAAATCAGTCATACTTGTATGTTGGCTAAATAAACAGTGTCTCCACTGATGATGAAACAGATGCATTTCCTCTCATGTTTCCCATGGGGTTCATTTGTTTCATGATTGCATTGGTTTTCTTCAAGCTTCTTTATGTAGAATCTGACAGCATTTTGGATAGTTTTCCTAAGGAAATTCACTTTTCAGATAGTATTGCATTCACATGTCTCTTGATTCTAGTTGTCTTTGTCAAAGGTATTGTATGTTCTCAGCACTGCTTCATTGTGGAATACATGGAAGAACTTAATCCTAAAAAAGGTGAGAACTCTTATTGAAGCATAGATGCATTATCTAGCCTAGCAGTGTATGTTGCTGAGGCAGAAACTGCTAACACATTCAAACCTGGTTTCTCCCTGTCTCTCCTCCCTCAGTGACAGAAAGCTGTTTTAGCAGGTCTTGGTTGTTTCTATAACCCAGCCCTGGAAATTCATATGCCTTGTTTGACTTCATGCACAGCTAAGCAGTGGTGCTGACTCCTTACATGTTTACATTTGGTATGGCAATTCACCCTTTGGAAGGCATACAGAAGATATGCTGAATGCAGGACTGGTAAAAAGTATTTATTGAAGTGAAACAGTTTTGTCTATCACAACATTTTCAGAAGTCCAAAAACTACAACAGCTGATACTTGTTTTAAAGGAAAAGGCATCCAAAAGCTTTCTTCAATCTGGTAACTAAAATAATGAAGGAAGTCTCAAGCCACAAAGATTAACACAGACTTAGATAACTTAAACAGTACACATTCTGAAGTAAACTTAAGGAAAAAAATAAGTGTACTTTTTTTCTCCATTAAAAAAATAGTATTTATGCAATGTATTACTGAAGTTCTTCAGTGGGATGCAGCCCACCTATTTTCCATATTCTGAAAGATGCAGATATCTAAACTAATTTGCCAAACTGTTCAGAGATGCACTCTCTGCAGGGGTCTTATAACTAAGTTAGATTTTAGAAATACTCCCTCCCTCCAGTGACAGTAAAGGAAGACCAGACTTGCTGGCTCTACACATCTGAACAATCCAAGCCATTTGCACAATTCACCAACCAACAATTAACTCCCACTTCAGACCCTCCTTTTTTTTTTTTTTTTTACTATTTTTAGCAGTCAAAGCATAACATCATGCCATCAACTACCAACCTTAGGTCTCCACATGAAGACTTTTTCTTAATCTAACTTGTAATGAAGAAGAAACTACATTACAGAGAACTAGAACATCAAACTAAGAAAATGCACTTAACTCTGCTGCTACAAGTAAATGGCATTTGGGAAAAAAGTAACACATTCTCCCACCCCATGTCATAGCTTTCAAACCTCCAACACACCCAAAACCATCTGGAGCCAAACTACAACATTCTTGTTTTCCATGGTTTGTCACCTTCCCAAAAGATAGAAATTTCACCACTGCTGTTACCATCAGGTAGCCCCTTACAGAAAAGCCAAATACAGGAGTAAGTCAGATAGCTGAGGAACCCAGAGCCAGCAGTAACAGGCACAGTGCTGACCTCCCTGGGACTTCACTCATCTTGAAATTTAGTACCACTGTGTTCTTACAGCTTGAATTTTTCATTCACTTAAGCACTTGGTTGAACTGAGGCATGGGAAGTAAAGCAACAGAAACAGTGGTCAAATAGCAGGTTTTTTGCATTTTGAATTGTTCTGTGGTTTAACACACAATTGTTTCTGTGTTATAACACACTTGATGCCATCCAAACAAGGTAATATCTCCACTCTCCTACCACAGCTGAATGGCTTATTGATTGAGGAATGAACACTTTTAGGATTACTATTTTCATCTACTAGAACCTAAACTAGATCCTAGTTTCACTTTTTTATCTACTAGATTCACTTAATCTACTAGAACCTGACTAGAATCTACTAGATTCTAGTACATCTGACTAGTGAAGTTGTATTATTACAACTCTCTACGTATTAGGAAATACAACTGAATATAGGTTTGGGAGATTGGGTTTTAATATTTATTTAGTAAAACTCACTATACAAACAAAAGTTATCACAACAGTGTAATATGCAGGGTTGTAATTTCTCCTTCCTTCAAGCTGCTTCCTCCAGTAAAAACACATATACATTTACAACTATTTCCCTTCAAAACACTGTGATTTCATATACTAAAACATACCTGGTAAAATAAGCTCAAAATAATTTTACATTGCTTGGAAAAAGATCTGAGTAATTTACTCTTACCAGAGTGCCATTGGTGCACAGTTTTAAAAAAATGAACACCACTAAAATATAGAGTAAAACATTTTAAAGTACATTTATTTAAAATGTGGGCAAAATATCAATATAAAAGAAAATAGAGTATAAGAAATAAAAATAAAGTACAAAACATTTTCATCTTCAACATCCATAATTTAATAGATAGCAAGCCCTTTTATTTTTACATCCAAATTACACTTTTGGCTGAAGTACCATCATTTATGTTAAAATGTTTAAAAACAGGCTAACCATGATACCTAAAGTGGCCTCTCTTAAAATGGTACTATAATACAAAACATAGTAAATTATGTTTCAGCATAATAAAATTACACATCCTAAAAAAGATGCAGTTTATTTTTGCTTTCCTGCTTTAAACTGCTCATCATCCCTAGGAAAACAGCTGGAAAACACCATCCACAGGAAGTTTTAGTTGCTTTGTACAATGGCTGAACAGCGAGATTTAATGCTCCAAGGATTCCGAAGCAGTAAGGCATTTCACTATCCATCAAGTAAATTTATATGTATGTTTGTTAAGAAAGAACAACTTCCAGAAATGACTGCAGAAGAGAACTTTTATATAAAACATGCATAAAGACACAGAACCCTTGCTGGTCCCTCCACTGCATTTCTCAAGCAGGGTTTATAATATTCAGTAAAAAGCTATTTTCTCCTTCTCTAAGTAACCTGTGACAAGTATTTTCCTCAGTGACAAGTTTTTCTCCTGTGCTTTATATATCACTGTTACTTTCTGACAACCTTGCCTCCCACCTCCACTGAAGTATTTTCTATCAATAACTAATTCCACTTTGACCTGAAGCTAGGTTTCTGGGTGTTAAACTACCCTCCTATCAAGTAAACCTTACACATCCTGAAGAATTAGAAATAACTAAGAAAAACTTTCAGTAAACCACCCTTCCCTAAGCAGAGGACAGCCTTTACACAAAAAGGATATGATTCATAATCCAGTGTTTGAGTGAGTACTCCAGTCAGGACAAACTCAGCATTGTGGACATCTGGAAATACCAAAAACATGCATACAGTTTACATCCTACGAAGACATTCTTCCTTATTCTGCATGTGCCTCAGGAGGGGCCATTCTGTGCATTTCTGCTCTTCAAGCAAAGGCCTAAGTGAGTGTAGCCCCATCACCACCAGGGCCCTACTGAGACCCATCACACAATTCACATTGCAAATACTAGACTTCCCTGTGCATGTCTTTGTTAATAAATACAGCATGTATTGGGGCTTTTACACTGGAGGAAAAATAGCTTAGAGTAACTTGATGAACTTCACCTCATGTAGAACTGGAGCTCCAAGTTCAGGCCTACCCTTCCAGAGATTTATGGTGACCTGGCAATAAACCACCTCTGTTAAAAATACCTAGCAAACAGCTGGCTTGGATTTCTCCATGGTTTGCAGGAAAGACCATGTATTCCTCTATTATTATCTGAAAGCTTCAAAAGATGTCTGTACTTTTAAAATAATACTTAAAAAAAATGAAGGTAACAGCTATGCTGTTTAAGTAACACTGACAGCTTATACATACCTATGCCTCTTGCAAAATATTCTCGACACAAATGAAGGTCATTTTCACAGGAAATCAAGATTATCTCTGGCAAACTCTAAAAGGAAGAACATAATCCTAAATTCAGAATAACATAGTAAGAAATCATCAGTAAATTTTAGAAAGAAACAATCTACACACTTTGTTCTGCTTATGCTCCATGAGTTTTCGAAAAGAAGGTTGTTTGGATAATACTTTTCCTCCTGCACATTCCACAATAGATTTCATGGTGGAAAGACTGGGACAAATTCCAGGTGTAATGTAAAAATATTTTCCCTAAAAAGAGAAAATAAAGAATAAAATAAACATGATTTTGTGAATTGATCTCTGCAACACACTGTTATCATGTGACTCTTCTCATATACAGTCATGGGGCAGGCTTTGCTAGCTGGTATTATTCGATATCACAGTTATGGCAACAAATTCATTACTGATGAATTTTCCTTAATTACCACTAATGTTTCCCCTAGAGGGGCAAACCCATAATTATGATAAATTTGAACAGCTTAGGTATGCCTATTTCAACACCTCCTTGCTTGTTCAAGCACAGGAACTTTCAACTTGCAATTAATAGCCAATGTATTACTTTCTGACAAAAATTATCCTACTACTTGACTGAAACCGATACAGGTAACCACATCACAAAGTAGATTATCTTTGCTTAGCAGCAAGAAACAAAACCAGTAACAACAATAAAAAACCCCCAACATCAAAAAACTCTCAACAAGTCCCTTCCCCAAGCGGTACTTTACAAATAATGGAGCAATGTTCTAAATTTTATAAGGGAACAAATACTGTTAAGTATACTGAGCATGTTTTGTTCATATCTACAGGATCCAGGCACTCTGAGGGCTTAGATCCACCCCAACAATGCTTAGGCAGGAAACAGGCATAAAGTAAGAAAAATTAAAACAAATACAACAAATGTTTCATGTTACATGCTAGAAAGCTAAAAAGCTGTGGTCCTAATGCTGAAAATCTTAGGTTGAAAAAGTCCAAGTAGTTAAATGTCCTTTTAAACTGCTTACCTTGAACAGTGGAGCTCCTTGTGCTCTCTTTAGAGACTCCTCTAAACTAAAGCAGAATAGCACCTCAGCTTCAGCATCTCTGAGCACAAAGTTCTGCTCATCTGAAAAAGAAAGACTGTTAATGTAACTTATGACAAACACAAACATCCAGGTAACCCAAGATCTAATCTGATCAGAAAATGTTGGTGGGAGGATGATTCTAAATGGTAAATGGTGTCTTACAAGAATGCCCTATGATTACTTCAGAATAAAATGGTATTTTACACTTGTGGATTGAGCAATAACCACTCTCCTATAAAGTCTCTTTTTCTAACTTATTGGAGGAACTTGCAAACTTTTATTTGTTGATTCTCTACAAAGGAGCAGAATGATTAAGTGCAAATCACCGTAACAACCTAGAAACTGTAACTGCCCAGAAACTGTCTTCAACTCCTGACAGAGCCTTAAGAGAGCCAACTCTCCCCAAAAAGCTATGTCAAACATATTTCTAAATCAGGTTTAATGTGAAACACCTAAGTTTAGACAAAAAAACCCCACCATATGGAGAAGATACCCAGACAAGATAGTGTTAACTCTCATTCACAAGACAAAGAAAACTGGTAGGACAATGTTGCTAAACAATTGCCATATTTTCCATCACTGTACTAGCGACAATAGTGAAGGTAGCCCATTAGCTACAAACAGACTACATTTCAGTAGATAAGTACTTCAAGTACTAGATCAAAACAGTCATCCTTGTAAATTCCCTGCCCTTCTCTATTGTCTAATGAAATGGATTCATTTCTCAGCTCACTGATGCTGAACCAAGCAAGTTGCCTTCTCCAGATTTCTGAAGATGTTTGCTGTTTTTTTGGTTAATTATCCAGAGACTTCAGTCTCCATGATGGCTAGGCAGTAATGTTATGTAATTGCTCCTTATAAATAAATTATATAAAAAGCATAACATAATCAGAAAACAAATCAGCCTTTGAGAAGATTTTCTTCAGATCAAACAGATCAAAATAATCTATTTTGTTCTTTTCAGCTGTCAACAGAAAAGCAGTTGTAAACACAATGTTATCTTCCAACACAGTTTACAGTACTAGAATAATTACCATTAAACACTTAAATGTATTTTTGCATGTATTCCAAACAGTGGCTTAGTTCTTTACAACTTGTATTTTAGAAAAACTATTGAAACTAAAAATACTTGAGGCTTAAAAGTAATGTAGCCATAGGTAACAATCTGCAAATGGTTATGAGAGAAAGAAATGTAATTCCTAACAACATCCAACTATTTAACCACTCTAAAGTAAACTTTTCAAGTATTTTTCTACTTTATTTAATGGAAAGAAAATGTATTAAATCAAACTAAAACAAAACTAAATTTTCTGCTGAAATAGAATTTAATAAAAAAATTAATAGGTAGTTTCTTCTTATGACAGCTTTATTTAGTAATTCCAATATAACCCTCCACCTGAAGTGAAATACAAACTAGCTGCTGGTATAATTGTTTAAAGATAACATCAGTTATGAACTGTGCTAGTCTGATAAGCTGTAGACTTAAAATCTCTCCAAGAGACACTGAAGTCAGAAGTCAAAACAACAAAGTGTATTTAAATATACATGCTATTTTCACATACTTAAATGAACCAACCTTGTCTTTACTATAGAATTTGATACTAATTTAACTTACCAACAAACTTCTGGCATTTGAAACACTCTTCTAACCACTCTGGAGTTACTATGTGCTTGACTACAGAAATCGCTGTGAGGAACTTGACAGTTCGGGTCACTTTGCTGGCAATTAGATGGGTACATTTCTGGGCAGATTCTGCTACCTCACCTCCAAGGATATACAGTTTCTGAAAGTTATAAAAAAGCAAATCAGAATGGAATAGTCTTTTAATAACTGGAGGAAAAAAATAAGAATCATAACACCACCATCAAATAAAACTAAACTCCCAGTGAAACTAAATATAGGAGGTTTTGCCACTACACTGCCTTTTACTAAAGCCAATTAAAGGACAGAATTTACAGCCATTAAAATATTCAGGCATTTCCAGACACAAATTTCATGTTGCAAGACTGAAAGCTACATTCTGCTTCTGCATTTTTTTTGTTGGGGTGGTTTTTAAGCAAGAGAATAACAATAGGATATAAATTATTTGTTTTCTAAGTGAAATGTGCTATTAAATTTAAGTAAGCAGAAAATTTATTAAGTTTGCTCCTTTCTATGCAAGGTGCAATATACACTGTAGCCACAATAAACTTAATTGTGCTAGTTTTTTCCTTGAATAGAAAAGAATCTCATGGAAAACATGTATTTTTAAATACCCTAGTTCCACATGTATTTTTGATGATACTGAGTATTTCTCCACTTTTCTTCCTGACGTCACAGATAGGAATTACACTAGAAGAATCTTGGGTCTTATCCGGTACAATCATCACTACACTACTTTTCTCACCTAAATTTGGTCATGAAATTTGCTGATTTAAAAACAAATTTGGAAGGGGCCTTCTGGCTTTTTAAAACAACCATATGGAAGGAAGAAACAAGTATCACAGAAGCATAAAGCAGTTAACTGAAGCAGAGCAGTTACCAAATAAAATTCACTTCACATAAATCTACACTCTAACCTCAGCCCCAGTAAGTATGGGTTTTTATCCAACAGATGTATGCTAATCAAGTCTTAGATCACAAAAATTCAACATCAAGAAACAAGCTGACAGATGTTTCAGTGTAGTTCACAAAAGATAAGCATTAAAGTCACCTTAATGTACTGCTGAACTTGCATAGGTTCAAATCCTGTGAAGAGCACCATCGGCGTCAATTCTGGGGTAAGCTTTTTAGTAGGTGGTGGTAGGTCTTCAATCCTACAAAATACATGAAGCAGAGCAGAATGTGAAGTTTGGGCCCCAAGTTGTATTATTGCTATTTTCAAACTAGACAAGGACACTTGCAATTTTTACCACTGGAAGTACTTGGATGAACGAGAATTAGGCAGGATCAATTTTCTGAAGAAAAAAAATGCTAAGAGCAGCGTATTTTCTCCTGTTTCTGTTCTCCCCGAGTTCTCTTAGTACATCACTCACTAGTTATTATTTTATTTCTGCCAGATGAGTAGCTGGCAATATGCAAAAAAAGATGATATTTATTTCAATTAGCAGGGCAGATGCTGGAACCAGACTGATGGCCAGCTGACACTTTTGTGGAAAAATAAATTAAGGACACTGACTGCTCGCTATTCTTACCTTGCTCTTTTGGCAGCTGGCTGAATACTGGATTCATTTTGCTTTGGTTTCAAAGGCAACCTCACACCCTGCAATTAGATCATCTACATGTTAATATCTAAATTGAGCAGAGAAACAAACTCATATTCTAAAAGAGGGAAACTACACACCAATATTCTGAGACTATAAAGAAAATCAAACACAAATGAAGAAAGACATGCTACTGAATGGTGCACCTATTGCTTCACTGACTCAAGGCAAAGCTAAGCATTAACCTAAACACAAGATGTCACAAAAGTGACTTGATTTTGTGTATTACACTGCAGGGTCTTAGTTTTACAAAAGATTACTTCTCAGATTTTTCAAAATAAAAAAAAAAAAAGGGAGAACATTAGCTGCAGTTACAGCCAGGAGGTTCAGTACAGGTCTGTAAGTCCCTCTGGCACATTGCTCACACTATGAACACCTGTGCTCAGGCACTAAAAACACTAAAAAGTAATCATACAAAATAACTGTACAAGTACATAATAATTAACGTACCATTAGAAGTTCTGGTGATACCTTCAATGGGACTCTCCAAGCATCTAGGAAATGAAGAACAAGAAAAATGAAACCATTGCAAAGTTATAAATAACAGAAAACAAACGCTTTTATTGATTAAACAGCTACATATATAAATGCTACAGGATTTTAGGAGTGAGACTCTTACCCAGAAGATTTAGAACTAGATGTTGACTAGGAGAAAGCGGATCTTGAAGATTGAACACTGTGTACCGACTATGCTGTATCTGCCGTAGAGCTTCAAAATTTCCTAGTAGTATGTCACAGAGCCACTGTGCATTTACACATGGTATTCTCCACTCCTTAGCCTTCTCATACTTCAAGCCACTGGGCCTTATTGTTCAGAGATGAAGAGAAAATATTTTGATGAAAAGAGAGGTAAAATAGCAATTTCTAATAATAAGCATAAAGTATCAGTTTTTTCTGTGTTGGTCTATTATCTATTTTAACTGTGACAAAGTAGATATGCTATAAAAATACTTTTGTTTTACATGCTAGAACAAGTCAGTTAGGGCAGAATTTCTGTCCCAAATGGAATCAAGTTAGACCTGGAATTTTCCCTCCTTCCATCTTTTACAACAATTACTAAAAACAAAACGGAATCTTACTTATAGATGATGTATCAGTTAGCACCACTTACATCCCTTCCAACCCCTAACATTCTGTGATTTTCAAGCAGTGAAATTAACAATTGAGTTTTCTTTCACCTGTCTTCCAAAGGCAAAACTTATCATGGAACTGTGCAGTACTTCAGTTCAAATACCCTTATTGCTATCAAACTGCAAAACTGACTAAAATTAACATTCTTATAATGAGATATAATTAGCACCTCGCATTAAGAAAAGCACTGACTGGCAACTGAAAGTATGAGTACTGCAGAGATAAACCACTTACTCTTTACAGATGAGAACTGTATTGCTGCGACACAAGTAACCCGTATATTTGGCACCTGCTAAGTAGGCCATTAGTTTGAGGTCATCTCTGTCACTGTCAACAAATCCTGTCACAGAGATTATCTACAGATAGAAACAGACAGTTACAAATAAGTGAACAAAGGTGGTACTTACAAAAAATCTTGTTGAAAATATTTCCCTGTTACTAACTTTTACATGACAATGAAATACACAGTACCATTAACTATGGCATACAGGCACTTAAAACATGGCTTGTAGGATACATAAAGTGCAATTTTAAAGTGACTTGTTTATATATTAAAAGAAGAGGTTTCTGGCATGAGTTCCAGCTCAGGAAGAATCCTTTTCATTCTGCTGCTCAGCCTTTTCTCCTTTACAAAGACTACAGTTTTACTATGAAAGAGCTCACAGCTGGTTTTCTTCCTGCACCTGTCTCACCTCTTTCTTCTGCTGCTGTTTATATTCAGGGCAACAGAAGAATGCTTACACTTACTTGTTCTACTCCACTTTTAAAAATCAACTGAACACTCTGCTCTACCGTACCATGAGGCTAGCTAAACTGTGGCAGCTGTTCACAGGTGGTGAACTGTAATTCCATTTCTTCTATTCTTATCCTTTAGTCTTGCCATGTTTTCATTCTCCTGTTCTCTCCTTTTATTTAGGAAAAGGCAACAGCAATTTTTTTGATCATCAACTATATTTGTTACATTACATATAACATTTACTACTAACCACTGTGTTCGCATGCATACTGTTAGATTCTAATTTTCCCAAACCCACATTTCTTTTTGTGTCTCTTAGAACAGGCTTACAGCAAGGCCATCACTGTGTACATCTGCATCCAGCACAAAGAAATACAATGACAAAATATAATTTGGCTTCTTCCTTTATACTGCACAACATATTTCAAGATCCACCCAATTCAACTGCAAGTTTCTCTTTTAACATCACAAAATTCAACTTTGCCAGTGCTTCTCATTGCACAGGCTACTGAAACTGTGATGTACTCTCTGATTAACAGCACAGGCTTCTTTTTTGGTATTTGCTAGCTATTGACCCAGAAAAAGAAAAACCCTCAAAATATCCCTCAAAATATTGGGTTATGGTAAAGGAGGCTCATACTGTTAACAAAAAATTGCAAAGCTTGTAGTCCTGCTATCCTGCTATGTGTAACTCACGTAATCTTTGCACCTCAGCACTCAGTAAGACTTGCAAAGCACTCTGAATCACCCAGTATTATACACCACATCAACAAGGGACCTTAAGATTAACAGAAGCTTTTCTTCTGAGACAAATGAAATGTGTATTCTGCTTTGATTAAGCATTTCTAGCTTTACTTAATACTGTTTATGTAATGAAGCAAGCATTGTTAAGAAACGAGTTTTTTCTTCTTACATGCTGAGAGCATGGCTTTCCTCCTGGTGGAAATGCCACTGGAAAATGAAGGGCTCGATGAGGTGGTACCATCTTCTTCTTCTTCAAGATTGAGTTCAGCCAGTGTGCTGTAATACATCTCTTCCTTTCTCTTAAGGCCTATGAACACATGCATAAGCAGCTTTTAACCAAAATACATCTTTGTTTTATTTTAAATTTTTTCTACAACACAAAACTTTGATTTTAACTGTTTGGGTTTTGCTACTTTTTCAGGATCCACCTTCTCATAGCATCTTTCTCAGTGTTCTCTGGAATAAAGCTACTACATGCATTATGAAAGCTTGTCACATTGTAAACAACAAATCACAAAAGAGCACATCATGAAAACCTTGAATTTTATACTTGCAATCTAAGCATGAAGTCCATGCTGAAAAGTTCTACCTTTCCAGTAATAACATAAGAGCATGCATGAGTAAATAAATGGAACTAGTTTGCTTACCTGAGCATACATGTTACTGACTTGGCTTTCACAAAGAAGATGAGTACATCTGCTTGTAAGGGTAGGGTCCACTGTCCCACCATGTGCTTGAATTATCTGGTAAGAGAACAAACCCTGAACATTTAATACCTATAACGATTTTTCAAATATCCTAAGAAACAAACAGTTTGAAATGAAAGTCTATTCTTTAGGCCACTGCCACCATTAGCACCATTTCCCTGAAGAGCTACCTCCCCCCAAAATGGTTTGTTTAAGAACATTTTTGGAAAAAAAAAAATAATGGAGAAAACAAAATCAAATGTGCATTTTTTTCACAGAGCTACAAAAAGTCTAACTTGTTTAGAAGAAATAAAAAAAAAACAAAACCAAAGAAAAAAAAACCTCATTTTTTATTTTTGCAGTATTAACTACTAAACATTTTCTTCATGAACTATCCAATTCTATCTTAGCAATAAACACAAGTGCTGTTAAAAATGTCAACAGCTTACTTGATTATGCAAAATTGTAGGGAAAATTCAACTACAAAATCCATCAGAAGTTTCTGAAGAACATCAAAGTCCTCTCATTTAGGAAAGGATACAATCAGATTTTTCTGAAAAATACAAGTTGGCAAAAAATAGAAACACTCTCTTCCTCCATCTTAGTCACTCAGGTGGATACCTCACAGCTATTAAATGCCAAAATTATATGCAAAAGAAATCTTTTTATACAATCAAGTTAAAGATAGACAGCAATGCTATATTACAACTGCTGCACTACAGCTGCCTGATTAGAAGCATAAATAGTAAGGAAATAGTTAAGGCTATAACTTACTTAGCTATTGTTCTAACTAAAGACCTAATCTGACCAGGTTAAACATCTAAAGCATATATTACTTTTTCTGGTCTGTTGCAGTAGAATAATGGTTCTTAGGTTGTAACACAAACATTACACAAAAGGATGCCTACAGAAAAGTGAACAGTGCTGAAATACTTCCAATGATTTCTTTCAGAATGTAGTTATTATGCCATTGTTATCAGTTTTTTAAAAACCAGCAGAATCTTACCCGTTTCCAGGTTGCTAACAGCTGTTTGTCAGACATCTGTTCTGGGTAATCAGCAATTGCAAAGACACAGCCCAGTAGGAAATAATCTTCTGGAACTGGAATAGTTTTGCACATAAAAGAAGAAAAAAAAATTAAACACTTAAAAGTCTGAAGAGTTCATCTCAGAATGTATTTGCTACACTAATCTTTCCTATTACCAGGTTATAAACTTCATTCAATTTTGCAGTAAATGTTTCTTGGAAAAAAGCAGAATCCAAAATTTCAAAGCTGCCAGCCACATCTAAAGGCACAGTAGGAAGTGGCACCACAAGGAAAACATGAGACAACTTAGTCTTTCATACAGATCTCTATGAGTAGCTGAAACAATCAAAAAGCTTTCTGTTCTACTACCATGGACAAAATTTAAAGTAAGGTATGCCAACGTTCTTTCTGATACTGAATCCTCATTCGTTTACTAGCATTTCCAAAATTTTAGCTCTATCCAGTTGTTATGCTGTTTGAAAGCTTCTCCCTTCCCCTCTTCCAAAAGAAAAAAAAAAAAAACAAACAAAAATATGGTATGCATAGACTAACACTGTTCTGGTAGTATAATTTATATGCTAGTGGCATAAAGTATATATTTGAAAAGAGAACGTTCTTAGTTCCCCCATGATTTTCAGATTTCTGGATCATCCTTAGTTAAAATTTTAAAATCTGTTTGCCTAAAAATTAGTAAAACAGATCCTAAGCCATGAATGGCATTTCTAGGTCTTACAATCCCATACTGTAAACTCAGCATTATTTTTTTTTGTATTCTAACCCATATCATGTCATGCCATTAGTAATTTTTTTCTACCACTAGAAAGGAATAATTACTAACTCTCTGCTGCTGGATCATGTCCAAAAAGTGGCTGCTGTTGCAGTTGTTGCTGTTGCTGCTGGTGGTGTTGTGGCTGCTGGGCTACAACTTGATGCTGTAGTGCTTGAGATGGCTGAGTTAAGTGCTGTGTTGCCTGATTCTGCATCTGCTGTTGCTGATGCTGTTGGTGTAACCGCTGTAAGTGCTGCTGCTGCAGCTGCTGCTGCTGCTGCATTTGCTGCTGATGATGTTGCAGCTGTTGTTGTTGCAGATTCTGTTGCTGTAGCTGCTGCAACTGTTGCTGCTGTAGCTGCTGCTGCTGCAGCTGATGGAGTTGCTGTTGCAAAGCATGCTGCTGTTGGAATTGGAGCTGTTGCTGAGGACGGTGTAGCTGCTGTTGTGCATGCAACTGCTGCTGCGCATGTAGCTGCTGCTGTGGAAACTGAAGCTGTTGCTGTGGAAACTGGTGCTGCTGATGAACTTGCTGTGGCTGTTGTGGAAACTGATGAGGCTGTTGCTGTTGGAAAGGCTGCTGGGAAATCTGGGGTTGTTGCTGCTGCTGTTGTAGTTGCATAAGTTGCTGAGGTTGAAGGTGTAAAAGAGGATGGTGCTGTTGCTGCTGTGCTTGATGTGGCTGCTGTAATAAATGTGTCTCTGGTGTTAGTTTCACTTGACTAAACAGTACCGCATTTGGATGTCCCTGTTGGCTATGATTTACTTGTTGTTCTAAACTTTTTGTTGGTGCTGAAAGTGATTGTAATATCTAGAAAACAAAGATTAGTTTTGTGACCTTTTTGTTGCCATTCAGTTTTAAAAATATTTAAAGAACTACTGGGAAAACATAATTCTCAAATGGAAAGAACCCTATGCTTAAATACATTGGGAGCTGAACAAAAATCTTTAACTCAATAGTAAAAGACAGTACTTACACATAGGAAAGTGTGGAGCTACACATAGCTTCTAATATAAGGTAATGAACATTTTAGCAAAATTTAAGATTAAAACCCACCCCTGTAATCTCCAAAGGCATTATGACTATTAACACTATATTAACAATTACATTGATCAACTTTAATATTCACTTTGTAATCCTGTTGACCCATTAAGTTAAACATTTAGTTCTGTAGTCTTATTTTCTTTAACTTTAAAATTGCTAATAATACCTCTCCTAATTAGCTTTTTGAAACATGGGAACTGAATACAGCTTTGCTTTCTTTTGAACCAAATCAGGAATATGTAGCTCTATTTTTTAAACTGAGCCCCAAGATACAAAGAAAAACACTGATCTGCTGAGCACTAATAGCTTCTTCAGAACAAAAAAAAAAACCAACTAACCAACCCATACTTATGAATAACTTTTTAAGTTTATACTATAACACTCTATACTTTTATACTTTGGCACTAGAGTGCTGAAGTAATTTGGAGTTTTATTTCATTTTTAGATGTGTTAACTCACTGTTAAGGATAAAATCATTTCGCTCCAAGCAGATACAAGTTAGCAAGTAAGTCTTTAAAGCATCAGAAAAGGGAAAATGAGAAATTCCTAATAGAGAACAATGAGTTCTACATATTTATTAAAATATTTAAAACTACCTATTAAAAATTAGAAAGAGCAATAGGAAACTCTAGACTTGCCACTTAGTCTTTTAAACCTGAAATCACCTTGCTGAATCCTGCAAAGCTTGCTTCCTTCACTCACTTTACTTCATCAAATATAGCCTAAACTTCAGGGATGCGTGTGTGCGAGAGAGAGGAATAAAAGCACATAAAAGACAATTAACTGTATTCTCTCAATGAGATATCCATCAGCTTCATCAGAGGTGGCTCAAGTGTTTTTCACAATGCACTTCAAAACATCTCAGGTTACATCTAGGTTATTTTGATGTTGTTGCTATAGCAGACATTTACAACCACGATTATCAACGCATCACCCATCACTAATGTCTAGACAGCCTCACAGTATAAACATTCAATAACTAAAAATGATATATACAAAAAGAATGCTTCTGTGGCTCAGTATGAGCAGAGATATCTCTGCTCTCCATAAAAAGTCCCAGAAGTCTAAACTGCAGAAGCTTCAGGACATGTTTTTTAAAATAAAGGGATAAAACTTTCAAAAGCATCCTAGGGCTATATTCAGAAAGTAACTATCTGCAAAATGCATTATTACAGATCTTGCCATTGAGAAGAAATCTGAGGTTCAAATTAAACATTAACTTTCCAAGACTGTGCACTAAGACATGGAGTCCACCTAAGGCTGGTACCCAAACAGGAGACAAAGTACAGTGTAACCTAAGAAGTTATAAGGAAAAAGGTAAATAGGCATTTTCCCCCCTATATAGCAGATTCTTAGCAGATCCTCAATTCCAAGATGCAAAGCTTTTCTTCACATGCTGGAGCTAGCACAGGAACCTACCTAGCAGCCTGACATGGTACTTGAGAACAGTGCCTAGTCTAACAGACTTTTTGAGAAGAAAGCCTAGCTGAAGTACAGTATTACTTACAGAAAAACACTTCCACAGAGACACCACTACAGTGGTGGGTTGTAGACATGAAAACATGTTTCAGACAAAAACATCAGCAAATTTAGCAGCACTGGCCAACTGATCAGGATGTTTGTGGCTCTGCTCAATCCTTACCTGAAAGTCTCAGTCCTTAAACAACTGAAGGCACTGAGAAGAGGAATCTAAGACTCAGTTTTAAAATGAAGCCTGTCCATTTCATATACAGAAGTCATAAAGACAACAAAACCCCAACATTTCTGATTGACTCCACTTTTTGTGATTAAGTACTAGCTGTACGCAAACCTTTGAAAGTTTTACCATCAGATGAACATCCAAATAAATGCAACAGTGCAATCATTTAAGTAAAAAAAAACAGTCTAACATTTACCAGCACCTCCTTTTCTCATGAACCCTTCCCATGAATATCTAAGAATGTCAATGCTGCAAGTTATTTCAGTGCATGCTCACTCACTTTTTATTTTCTTCTGGAAATAAATTCAATGCAAAAGCTGCAATTATTTCAACTATATGAGTGGCATAAGAACTTGTAAGTTAGGACTTCTGCCTCATAATCCCGACTATACTATATAACAACTTAATGATGCCTAGCGGAACACCATAGCCTGAGATCTGAACCTACTGTGAGAACAATCAATTTCACAGTTTTGTGTCTTTATAGCACAATAATTCCTTGCACTGAATAAAAAGCTTGAAGGGTATGAAATCAGGTTTCCTGAACTAGCCAAGTAATTTTAACCATAATACAGTTAAGCACAGCTTCACTCTTCCAAATGCTTTTGCCAAAAGCATTCTTACTTCTAGGAATGAAGTTACTATTATGAGGAGGTTACTAATTTGGCCACAACTTCTAAGTAATAATAAGGGGAACTTTCACTCCTTTGTATATTTAAATAATAAAAGGAAATTGAAGTTCTTGGATATGATAGGTTCCTAAGGAAAAGTCCAGTATCTTAGAAATTAAAAATCCAACACTTACATGTGCTACATTTGACGGTCTATTAATCTGCTGAATATCAGCACTATTAGTAATATTCCTTAATGTCCGCACGGCTGGACTCCATGTAGCCATCATTTCCTGTCGGTCAGAACTTTGGGCACCTTGTACTGAAGCCATTAGATTGCCTCTCATATCTGGAGGCAAAATATTACCTGGCACTGGTGGGACATTGGCACACAAATTAATTAACCCAGAGTCTTTCCCTTGAGGCAATCTACGCTTTGCTGCAGATGCCTGTGGAACTTCAGCTGGTGTCCAGTTCAAATTCCTTTCCTGCTTTTCCGGAGAGGAATCTGAAGAATCATCAAACATCAGTTCCCCTTTTGCCTTATCAGCAGTAGTAGATTTTGGTGAAAACACCTGATCACCCATAGGGGATCCTTCTCTAGAAGATGGTGGGCTTGATAATTTTTCATCAGTACTAGCTTCATTTTGAGAATCTTGTTCTTCATTTTCTGCTTCTTCCTCCTCTTCCTCCTCCTCCTCTTCTTCTTCCTCGTATATAATTAAACGAGGATGATAAGGAGTCTCTTCTTTTTTAGACTTATCAGCTATAGAATCCAGTACCCAATCTGGTGTCACTATTTTAATGCTGTCCCGTTTACAAGCACATTCATATTTTTCCTGGGGGAGGGAGGAAAAAAAAATTATTTAAAGACAAAAAACACCCAAGGAGGTTTATTGAGAGCAGAGCTAGAGCATGGAGAAGCTGACCACAAGAGGCTGTGCAATACCAGAAAGTGACCTTTCCCAGAACCAACAGGACAAACTGCACTACTGTGCATAACCCCAAGTTCCAAGTGATTAAAACAAAAGCCTCCACATTTAGAATATAAAGGACTCAAAAGGTACAACTGCAGAAGGTAAGTTTTCACCTGCAAAAACACCACTACCCAAATTCTTCTCAAACCCAATCACCAAAGGGTTGAAAATCATGAAATTTGGTTCTGAAAAAGCCTTCAGAACACCAGCAGCTAGGAACATCAGTCAATACTAAGATGCAGCTGATTTTTAGGTGGACACTGAAGTGAGTCTCCAATTTATACTTACATTTTCTCCACTACAAAAATATATTTTAAAAAGAAAAAAAAAAAGCATTTAGGGAAAAATCAGAATTTCACAATAAAACAAATATTTACAAGGTGATCTACAGGTGATCACTGAAAAAAACCACATTTCAGCAGGAACACAAATCAGAAACCAGTCTGATATTTCCCATTCACCTTCTCAGAAGCTGCAAATGGTAAGGGTTGCCTTCAGTTTCAAAGTTACACTTCTGTCCAAATATAAGCTAAATTCATTTCACTAAGAGGTTATAATGTTGACAAAGTAGAAAACTTTACCCTTCCCTCCTTCCTTATCACTTCATCATTTGAAGGTATCTACAAATAGTAAAATTTCACTGTTTCCTTTCCTAAGAAACAGACACAGAATCAGTGCTTTATTTAGACAAACATTCACTTTGATGGAAAGTCCTCACAAATATCAAGACAGTGGGGAAAAAAAAAAGAAAACTTTCTTTAGAAGATTTGAAACTAATTTCAGGATCCAATATTTAAAAGTGAATTAACTGGGGTGTTCTCTGTACGTGAAACAATATAAATTAACAACCAGCACATTCTGAGGGAATTAATTTAATGATTCTCTAGAGTTATTTCCTACCATGAAACTGTCATTCATACACCATAAAGAGATTACAGATGAAAATTACAGATGAAAACAAGTTTATTTGCAGATATGAGTTTTCATCTTTTCTTTGTGGTGAGAATTATTACGGATCTTGGTTTACGATCTTCTGTCTAGTCAAAGCAATCGTTTTAAGTTTTCACTAGTGTCAAAACTGTTCTCATTACAAAGTGCTGGAGATTCTCTCCTAATAGTATGTCAAAGCAGGAGGACTATAAGCATTTTAAGTAAATGTACTGGTGCAGCTCCACCTTGAGCAGTTGTGCAGTTTTGGGTGCCTCAATTTATATAAGGTCATCAAACTATTATAGTATGTCCAGAGGAGGACAACCAAGATGGCTGAAGGTCTCAAGGGCAAGACTTATGAGAAGCAGCCGAGATCCTTTGGTTTGTTTAGCTTGGAAAAGGCTGAAGGGTGACCTCACTGCAGTCTACAACCTCCTTAAGGAAGGCAGCAGAGGGGGAGATGACAGAACACAAGAAAATGGAATAAAGCTGCATCAAGGGAAGTTCAGATTGGACATCAGGAAAAGGTTCTTCATTGAGAGGGTGATCAGTCACTGGACCATGTTTTCTAGGGAAGTGGTCATGCCACCAAGCCTGACAGAGTTCAAGGAAGATCTGGAGGACTCTCTTCATCATATGGTTTAGTTTTAGGTAGTCCTGCAAAAAGCAGGGAGCTGGACTCTGTAATCTTTATGGGTCCCTTCCAAGTTGAGATATTTTATGATACTATGATGGTAGTGATTAAAATATTAGTCCTTTATCAGTAGTTGAACAGGAATGATATGTACTGTGTATCCTATCATCTTTCTTTAAGAGGAATGGGTTGAGGGATTTTGAGACTTCCCTTTTCTTTAAGAAAAAAACACCAAACAAACAAACAACACCAAACAATCAAAAACCACCAAACCGTTCCTCCTTCTGCTCTCATTCCTTTCTCCTTCATTATGCTATTTTTCCATTTTGTCCACTTTCCTTCACTGATTCTGTACCTACAGATTTACAAATCACAATCACTAATGATTGTGATACATCAAAATTAGGTTGAGACAAACAGAATAAAGAATAAAATGCTTTATTCAATCAGAAACACAAATGTTGTTATGAAATTGGGCATCTTTTGAATTAATTAGGCTTAAAGTCATGCAGAAAATAAACAGGAACAGAATAGCTACAATACATAATCATGTTCACTTCTGCTGTTCAAGACAAATGTACAGTCTTAAGAATCCTAACTTGAGGGAGACAAAAAATTTTTGATTATTTAAAAGCAAATGAGAACTCCAACAAGAAGAATTGTACATGTAATAAACTCTTACCCCCTTTGGCTCAGGCACAATCAAATGAGTACACTTATTATTGAGGCTCAGCTGGCAATTCCCTCCATAAAAAGTAATCAAAGCCCACAGCGAACTCCGGTCTTCAGATGAAACCTAAAAGAAAGGTAAATAAGTCTTTTAGTTCTATGCAGCCAGCTGCCTCCTGCTTGAAAAACTTTAGTACAATCCATGAAATGCCATTTACAAGTCTGGGTAATATGTTACCTATCCCTTTTAAAGACCAAATTAGCATGAAAGTTACAGAGAAGAAAGGGTAACAAAACAAGAAATAAAATTAAACAATCATTTTTACCCTGCACATAGAAAGAAGACATTTTTCACTCCTGTAAAACTCAACACTAATACATCACCTTCCACAAGAGAAAAATGCTAATGATCTAGCAAACAAAAATTATTTATCTTAGACAACCTGTGGAAATTAATTAAACAGAATTGTAACAAATAGACCAAATTAACAGCCTACATGGACACATTAAGTGT
The DNA here is from genome assembly GCA_013399015.1 of Galbula dea. Taxonomy (NCBI): domain Eukaryota; kingdom Metazoa; phylum Chordata; class Aves; order Piciformes; family Galbulidae; genus Galbula; species Galbula dea. The sequence goes on along the minus strand of VWZX01009841.1, from coordinate 567,290 downwards.
TTATTTCTAACAATTCATGCCACAGTAACGTCCTCCTCCCCTACAAAGAAAGCCATTACCATTCAGAGTTAGCAACAGTATTATAGAGTAATTTGTTAAAAAGTCTAGAGCACATATGCACATCTATTCCATTACCACCTAGGCCCTGATCCTGTCTGTCTGCATACACACACACTGGTCACAGATCTACAGAGCTGCCTATAAACACAAGCCACGGAAGCATTCCTCACCTTTCTACTTACTGTACTCACTCGCACCCTTGATAAAGTTTCAGTGCCTAAGCAGGCAAACCATTTTGAATTAACATTGTGTTAATGCAGAAACAGAACAGGAGCTAAGACTAAATTTATAGCCTAGTGTACTCTGCATTTTAGAATCACCATACAGCTGAACACAAGATAAATTACTGACTGAGTGTCCACAGTTTGAAATCTTCACTCCCCCATTTGCAGTGAAAAAACTCTTAGGTGACAATTCATGTAACAGAGAAAAAATATCGTAGTACAACAAAAAAAACCTGGTATCTCCTCAAAAACACAAAGCATCACACTCATCTTGTACATTGGAATAAACTGAAATACAGTTCACTTCTCACCTGAGAGAGACAGGCTGTAACTCCGAAAAAGATCTGACACGATTCTGGAGAAAAGCCATTTACACTGGAAAGCAAGTGTCAAGGATGCAAAATAATTTAAATAAGAGACATTTAAAGGAAATTAAATAGTGTGCATAGTACTTTTCAGATATTATCAAATATTTGACCATTCAAAAACTTTCACCTTTAAAAGTACTTTGTCTCTTACCAGTTCAAGTTGTATGCATCAAGAAAAACTGAGGTGCAAACTGGACCAGGACACCTCTAATATTATGACCAATTTTGGTAACATTATAAACTTGCCTCTTCCCAGAACATCTCCCTCAATCCATCTCAGGATGCTTAGCTTATAGGAGTCAAGTCATTACCAAGAGCTTCCTTCCATTATCAACTGCTTATTTTCCATGCTTAAAAATTCAGGAGAATCTGAAGGAAAAATTTTTGCTACAGTCAAGAACAGACAATACAGATGTATTACAATGCACAATGAATTTGGTAAGACAGACCAAGAAAGTGTGTTCTTTATTAAATCTTTCTATATTAAAACTCACCTCTAAGAGCTGACAGGCAAATGGCCATCAAAAAAAGATGTTCCTAGGACTTGTTCCTTCAGAAATTCTGAGACCACTTTGAGTATTACATCTCCAAATTAAAATATAAACAAAAAACAAAAATGTAGAATCTCAAACATCTACCTAAACAGGGTCCAAAACCAATCAACTGGAAAAAGTAAGCCATTCCTGTTAACTACTGCATTTTTTTTCATTATGGTAGTACCTAAAACCCTAATTAAAGGCCGGATGCCACTGCACTAGAAGTCGTAAAAAGACTGAAATGGAACAAAGGTAAGACTTAACAACCTATTTTACTGAGTACTGTAAGGCTCAGAATAAAATCTAAAGACACCAGGTTCTAAGATCATGAAGTGCTAGAAAGAATAAAATCAAAGGTCCAAAGACACATTTATTGCTGACAGGTGTGCAAAACTTCCTCCATGGAACTCAAGAATATCATACTACTGAGACCTGGGCTTTTCATTTGGCCATTCCTATATACCCACAATAAAGACTTCCTGAGCAATAGCCATTGAGGGCTACATTCACACATTTATTGACACAATTTTGTTATGGCCTGCATCATCACTCAGTGGTTTTATCTGTTGATTGCTCTTCTGGGTATGTAACAACATCAGCTTTTGGAGTTTCAAAAATCCCTAGTTTCGGACAGAAGACCAATTTTCTAATAGTGCAACTTCTCCATGGGAAAAACCAACACTAATAATGTAATTCTGGATTACTTAAGGCTGAACATGCAGCTAATTCCAACTTAATTTGTTTTTTTTTCAACCAGTCCTTAGGAAAACTGAAGATATAGAAGCTTCCAGCACACTGCAATCTTGGCAGGCAAAACACATCCTATAATTTCTAAAATTTAAGCTGCATATACTTGAAACAGTCTTTAAACCCTCAATGATATCTACTTTAGCATGATTCAAAACTGAACTTAAAGGATACGGCAGAAGAGCTCCACAGCGAACAGACAAGATCACCCAGGAAGGCTGAAAAAAAAGCCACAAGAGATTAAAACCTTTGGTCTACATGTATGAAATATGAATTACCTTGAAAGTCTAACAGTTTCACAGAAATTGTACTTAGGCCTTTAAAAAAGAACAAAACTGTTTGGATTCATTTGTAAGAGCCAATACAAAGACTGCTCAAAAGTTGTGCAGCAATATGGGAGCAAGACTCCTTTCTCTTGTCCTTCTATTGTGCCAGGAAAAACATTTACAGTATTTATTCATCCTCTTTTTTTTCACTTCACCTTGCCCTCACCCCCAAAAACAAATAAACAAACCAGAAAAAAAACCTCACAAAATCCCCTACCTTACACTCATCACCAAGCAGTTAGGAACCATAATCTTACACAGAAAGAAGTTTCTAAATACACAGCAATACTGGCTGCAGTACACACAGGTGATGGCCCCTAACTGACAGTACTGGGGGACAGAAGGGCTCAGAGAGAGAGAGAGAGTGGGATGTGGTGGAGAATGGAGGAGATGTAGGACAGTGGTCCCAATACAGCATATAAGGAAGAAGGGGGGGGGAAAAACAGTGGTATCACATTCAGTATGAAACTACTTTTTCTCAAAAAACAACAAAAAATTGTATTGTGGTAATTATGTCTATGGTGTCCCAATTCTTGCTATTCTTTCCTCTAGAAGAAGGCATACCAAAAAAAAATGAACTAAAACCATTTAATTCATAACTCCTCAATCCTCTGAAAAAAAAAATGGGAGATTATCCTCCCTCAAGTTTTTCTCTTCCTTACTCTCTGTAACAAGCTATCTTTGCCTCTGACTTCCATTCCATTAATACTTGGTCTAATCTTCTTGATTACAGATCATGCTATAATGTTTATAGGTCAAACTAAGTGATAATACTGAAAGATTTGCTCTCATTTGGCAAATGAAAAAGCTTAGCTAGTAGTAGTTACAAAGAAAACTGAATTATTTATGTAAATGGCATTAGAAAGCAGAAAGCACTGTTATGACACCTGAGAATGGCGGCAGCAGTCTTCTTCTTTATAAGATCAATCTCATGCCACAAAGCACTCCAGAAGAAGGAACTAAAAATTAATCATCACAGCCAGTATAACCATAAAGTCTCTAGCTAAGCTCCTTTTATTTTTTTGAACTAATTAATACTTCTATACTGTCAGGTGAACTCTCATGACATGAGCTATCAAAATCCTCTACTGCCACCTGCAACCATATGGATGGACCCAAAATAACCCAAAATCATACTGGCAGTAAAATACAAGTTTCTTTTCTTCTAATCATTCTCATGAATTACGGAGTGACAAGTTCACATTTTCAAACAAGAAGCCCAGAATCTTTCACTAGAAAAATAATGCAGTATTCCAAGATAGTAACAAAATACTGGTAATTCCAGTATGAGGAAGAAAAAAGAAAATAAAAACCCAAAAAACCTCAAAAAAATTGAAAAATTAAATTCAAGAGAAAGCAGTCTATTTTTCTACAAGTTCTTTTCTAAAATTAGCATTCTACACATACACAGAATCAACAAAATTATTTTGCACCTTGCCAATTACATGTTTAAAAAACTCTAAGCAGTCTGCTACTTATTGTAAATTGACATTTTTCATTGCTAGAAACCTTTAAGAACCTTCCCATCAGAAACATTTCTAAAGCACAGCTAATAGGACACCATTTCACAGATGATTGAAGGAAGAATGTGGGGGGAAAAAAACAACAAACAAACAAACACTGATACATACAGAGCAAGGAGAGAATGGAGAAAACAGAATTGTAACAGAAGTCTATCAGACAGAATATCTGTTTATAAAGAATAGAAGATTTTTAAAGATATGTTTCATTTGGTCACCACCCAAACATCAGTATTTTCTGTTCTAACACTGAAGTATCCAAGTCAGTACTTTTGACAGTATCATGGATTGTCATTCACCTTTACCACAGGGAGATCAAAAACTTCACGAGATTCTCCAACTTCTGGGTTGTCCCCATCTTCTGAAATAACATGTGAAGCCAGTGCATTGTAAGACACTTCCTTAGCTTTTCCAGCTTTCAGAAGTTGAATAACCTAAACCCAAGAGAACAGGGAGAAGTTCTTAGAACCTTTTATTGGAGAAAAATGTTCATGGAATAACACAGTAACATGGGAGGAATGAATATGACCTTCTCTCTTGGTTGTCCTGTAAGTGGCTAGCACTCTTTCTGAAGTTGCCAAAAGCATCCCACTTAAAATCTGACTGCCAATGGTTTACACTTCTGTCATATTTTAATCATTCAAGTTGAAGATCTACTTTTCAAAATAATTCAGACTGGAATAGAAATATGGAAAAGTCTCATTTTTTTCCAAAACATATATTCTTCAAAAGACACCTTAGAACAAATTTATGTCAGACAGGGTAAGAAACCCTTTCTTCTCAGTGTTTGTTTTAGTATATGGTAGGTTTGGAAGCACATTTGGTTCCAGTGTTTCTAGATCCAATCAATATACCTCATCTCAGAGTATGTAAGTAAGTTTGAAGAAGCCATCCAGCTGCTCCAAAACAGTGCAGCCAAATAGAAGAATCGAGAACATGTCCAATACCTCCTTGGTATGAGAAGAATCTGCAGGCAAAAAAAAGTTGAAAGCACTGCCTTGAGAAGAGAGAACATTCTAAGAGAGTGGATATATTGTGAAAAGAAGTGATGGGGGACTAAGTGATTTAGAGGGGGGAAAAAAAAAAAAAGAAAAAGTAGGACATATGTTCCCCTAAGTTACTGCCTTAAAGATCTGGAAATGAAATGTCTCCCTCTGCAGCTGCTTTGTCCTCAGAAAATGCCTAACACCTCACAGCTCACAAAGCACACCTTACTGCTATTTTTTTGGAAGGCCCATACAGAAGATGCTGGTTTAAGAGTTCAGCATTCTCTCAGCAAAACTGTAGAGATCTATATGATGAATGCAGTCCCACCCCTCAAAAACAGGACTCACTTTTATTTGAATAAAAATAACAAAGAATATACTGAGGTGGAGAGGGGAGTTTTAAAACAATCAAGACTAGAGTTCAAATGTTAAAAATGCCAATTAAGATTATTCTTTCCTTCTTCCTTCTATTATTTGGATTTAGGTTTCACTACACAGTTATTTTGCAGAACCAAACTGGTATGATGTTCAACCTCCAAAACCTTCTAGGGACAGATGTCTACCCCTCAAAACTCGCTGGGGACACTCCCTTCAAAACAGAAAGCTCTCCCCACAACAGTGAACGGCAGAGAGCAAAACACTGCACTCAAAACAAAATATTAAGTAATTAGTCCTTAAGCAACTACTATCTACAGGACAGAGAAGGCTCTAAAAAAGGCTCTTTCAAAAGATGGCATCAGGCTATTATAAAGCAACTACACTTAGCAGAAAAACAAGGATGGAAAAATGGCCACTCAGTGAAGAGAAAATTTTGGCACTTCCTGACTGTAGCACTTGACTTTAAAAATCCCTTTTTTTAAAGAATGAACCTTTTTCTGCAGGGGACAACTACATGCTATTACTAAATTACAAAAGAATTACTCTAAAATAACCAAGAAAATTGTTCAGGAGCTTGCTGTTCTTGCCACCATGCAGTCAGGAACGAGAGAATGGTTCCATTTTACACACCAATCTTTTAAATCACAGCATATCTTCCTGCATGAAATCCAGGTAACAACAAGGTAACACAAGACACTATAATTCCACTGGGAAAAGCCGAATCAAAATAAAGCACTTTTGCAAACAGCATATAGTTAAGAACAGACCCAGGACACATCTCCTTGTCTGGCACAGCTCTCCCTGAGTTACAAGCCCCATTCAACTGCTTGCTTAAGAGAAGGATAAAACCAGGAGCAAATGTAATTAAAACTGAGCACCCAAATCTGACAGATAGAGAAAGAAGTTACAAGTAATGAGTTAAAAGTATTTTTTGTATCAAAACAATGCTGCATTAAAGGGTCTGTGCAAAGAGCCTGCTTATGGAAAAAGTTGCACCAGTTTTTGGTAGTAAGTTTAAACACCATAAATACAATAGATAATAATTTCATGTGATTCTCTGAAGTGGTATGAAAAAAACTTCCTAATTTAGCTCATGGCAATTTCAAAACTCTCAGAACATGACTTCCTCAGTTTAAATAGTGCCATGACTAAAAACTTGAGTTGGTACAACTGAAGAATTTCACTTATATTAGACCAACCATATACCTCTAACTAGAAAATAAACTTCTGAAAATTCCTAGTATGATCATTGTAAAAATCCTGCTCTACAGCTGTTGGCTTATATACATTAAAAGAAATTTCATTTGAGGGCATATAAACTTTGCCTTTGTTCTCTCCCACTAAACTTTGTGATGGAAGAAATAGGGAGAATAGTTCAAAATTAAGAAGACAAAGGGCATCAAAAGAAATTAAAATAATAATAAAACAAGACTTAGGTAGAAAACAAATATTCATCTCAAAGTCCTTATGTTGCATTGCATTACTTTTTATCTCTTTCTGTACGAAATTCTGATTTTAGCTGCTGTTACCAAACCATGATGATTTGGGTTTGCATCTTTCAGGAAAGCAGGAAAACCTTTTTTTAAAAAAAATAATAGCTGACATCTACCCATCACCCCTTGTAAGATGTGAGCAGCCAAGTGCACATCCCAACGGAACAGGTTTAAAGTTGAGAGCCAGCAGCCTAATTCTCCCTCATTTGCCAACGAACATCTAGGCAAAATTCCAAGCTTTTGTTTCCCTTCTAGTTTGTGCTGCATATGTTTTAATAGGTAGTGGGTATGCAGGTATCCACCTGAATATATAAATATATTACTTTTCTTTGTCTTACTCTCGGATTTGTTTTGATGAGAATGCCCACTGGTGCTGGCCTGTTTTAATATTTATTAAGATAGCTGATTTTCCACAAAACCATGTGGAAATCTAAGCTGATCAAAGTGCGCTCCTCCCCAAAAGGTGAAGAGACTTCCTTCCAAAATCAAGCTAGCATCTGTTTGTATATGAAGAAGCAAAAAGTGCCAAATATATTTGTCATTTTTATATTAGGAATGAAACAACATTTCACTAGAAGAACTGTTTATGAAAACTATTTGTGGAGTTCGATTTAGAATTTCCACTTTCTGTCTCAGTTCAAAACACCATCAGTAAACATTCCTGTTCCCTTTGCTCCTAGGGTACCACATAGGGCACCTGCGGAGGAGAAGACAAAGGCATCCACCAAAAGCTGGCCCCAAGCTCAGCACAATTTGCTTCCTTGCTCCAACTCGGCTCTGCAACCCTGCCCAGGCAGGACTCTGCCCTGTACACCCAAGGGTTCACCAGCACAGACAGGAACTAGCCCTGGCCTCCTTGTAACGCTGTGCCACACCAGTAAGCCATTTCGGAAACCAGAGCACTGGAGTGAATAGCGTTCAAACAGGCCAGTCAGCCTCAGAAACAACTCAGATCCACAGGACTTCTCAATTCAGGCACTGCTCATGATGAGAAAGTGGCTAAACAGCTCCAAGCACTATCTGATCTTGGAAGCAGTGCAGCTAGTTCCATACAATGCTGCGCCTGGCCTTATCAACTTCTCCAGAGCCATCTTTGGTGTCCGCCACCAACCCAGAGAAGCCATCCACAAAGAGGGGAGAATTTAGTGTAACTAATTTAGAGCAAACCAAACCACCAAGGCCATGAGACTAACTACAAAGAATAAAATTCAACATAAGAAAGAAAACTAGCTTAAGAAAATTCCCACTCTGTGGGAATACCACTGACTGTCTTGCTGTGTCAACATAGAACTAACTACATGCCTTTTAGGACACTATTTATATGTTAAATGATATACAAGAGTCCTATTGGTTTTTTGCACTCATCTTCATACACATAATAATATTGCTGCTAGTGCTGTTTTTTATTCAAGCTCTAACATATTGTCAGAAGTTTTATGTCTAAAGACCTTGGGGTTTTATTCCTGCTTTTTAACTATATTCCTAGACTGTACTTCTTTCAGCATATAATCCTATTCCTATGAATTAAAAAATATTTCCACAGGTCAGTGCCTACATTTCAAGTTCACTTAAAGGCCTCCAAGACTCAGTGCACGTAAGGACATAAGATTAGAGACACCTAATGCTGAACAGATTCAACAGCAGCAGTTACCAAAGACTTCAATTTCAGCACGATCAATGTGCAGTGAGTGATCTGTTTGCACAAAGATGCTGTCCTAAAGCCAGATACGCTACACTTCAAACACTTATCTAACTAGACCTGCCACAGAAACTTTTAACCACCTTCACCCAACGTGATGGGAGTGTGGCTAACCACAAAGCCAAGTTCATCGTCCAGGCTACTGCCATAGACTTGAGCAGGACATCCTTGTCATCCAGGGTAGTGCCCTATGCCAGAAGGCCAGACTCCTCAGCACCTTCTGCTCTTTCCCACCTCCGGATCAAGGCTGGGAAAATTACAGGAGATGACACCTTAACCACACCAGCACCACTGCATACCCAACGGGTCTGACAGGGGCAGGCACCAGACCCCCGGGGGTCCTGGGCTATGCCCATCCTTTGGAGCTCACAGCAAAGCAGGAGGGGAGCGGGCTGCCAGGCACGCCCATGTTGGGGGCGGGGGAGGGGGTGGAGGAGAGCCCGCCAAGCTTTCCTCCGTAAAGCCTCCCCGTGCCAAGAGCGGCCTGTCACTGTCCCCGTCCTGAATCCGGATACAGTAGCGNGGGGGAGGGCGGAGGAGAGGAGCTGGACGATCCCACAGTGCTCCCCCGACCCCGCCGTGAGGGGGAAGGGGGAAAGGAGACGAGGGAAGGAGGAAGGGGGAGGGTGACCCGATACCTTGGGGTCGATGTCTCCCACCACGAAGAACTTGACATCTTTGAACATTTCCTCCGGGACTTTCAGCTCCTCCTCATCCGCCGACATGGTCCCGGCCGCCAAAACCGCGGGTCAACCCCGCGCCCCTCTCACCGGTATCCCCCACTCTCACAGTGAAAAGCTGCCGGGGCCCGGGTCTCCCGTCCCGTCCCCTCCCCCCGTCAAGCTGCCGAACCGCGCGAGCAAGGCGCGCGCTGCGGGACACACCATCTCCCGCCAGAACGCAGGGGGGGTGGAAGGGGGAGGGGAGAGCCTCACGGGCAACGCAGCTCCCTCGACCGATCAGCCACCCCAGCTACCGCAGGACAGGCTTCACTTCTGATGCACGGGCGCTATCTCTGCTCCTCCTCCTCTCTCCGAACAGGACCTGGAACCACCATCCGGGCCTGGTGCTACCCCCGTTCAGAGAGCAATGGATTCGCCCCAAACGACAGAGGCGGGCATCGGGGATGCCCGGACCCGCCCATGGGCAAGCGGCAAGGAACGGGGGGGAGGGGAGCGCCCCGCCCTCCAGTCCCGCCTCGCAGGGCCGTCCCCGCGGCCAGGCCTCCCCGAGAAGTGTTATCGTCCACTGAGCCGCCAGGTACGGCTGCTCCCGCTTCCGCTTCGGCCTGCTTCTGCCGCCTCGCTTCCTCTGGCGCTCCGCGGAGGAGAGCAGGGGCTGGCGGCTTCAGATAGCAGGTTGCAGTGTTTCCTCCGAGTCCTCGTCCCAGTACTGGGCCTCGCATGGCTCTGAGGCCCAGAGCGAAGCTGGAGCCGACCTCTTATACCCAAAAGCACGGGGAAAGCGTGGGGTCAAGGCCCGTGGTACTCCCATTTCCTTACTCTTCCAGCTTTCCTTTCCGTTCGTCAGGGTAAGTCGAGCAACAGCCAGCAACAACCAACTGAAGAACTGCAAGCAGTGACAGACCATGTACTATATGCTATGTATGCTGCATACAGGTTACAACATTTTCCATTTTAAATAATTTTTTTCAATTCATCAAGAACCTTCCAAAATTCAATCCTTTCTCAAAATCAAAACCCAAACAAACAAACAAAAAAACCCCCCCAAACAAACAAAAATAAAACACAAAACCAAAACCCTATTAGCCCTTCCAGCTGAGAGCATTTGCAAATCACATTGTATGTATTTCAGCATCCAACTCATTAATGAAAATGCTGTCTACTACCAAAGTAAGACCTTTTCCCTCAAAAGCCTACTCAAAACATTCCCCTGACAGAAAACCATTCAAACCTAGAGGGTGATATATCTTACCTAACTTCAGATAACTGATTAGAAAACAGAAATTACCACTTTATATAAAATTTTTACAGTGAACAGAGAAATGAGCTCTTTCAAAGCCTGATTCATCTGGCATATTTTAAACATCTGTGCATTGTCAGATAAACCTTGCCTCTGTACTATGCTTTCTAAGAGTTTTGGTCCCCTCATAATACTTTTATATGGATGATATTTCCGTCTCATACTTAGAGGCCATGTTATGAAATGGCATCAGAAGGCTTACTGAAATAAAAATACAGGACACCTATTGTTTGCCTTCTATCTACAAGACATGTCACATTTTCCCAGGAGAAAGTTAGAATTCTTCAAACTGAGTTACTCTTGAAACATACCTGCTAGAAAGTATTAATCTGTTTATAAGCAATTTATAATTTATCCAGTATTTTGAGGGGAGCAGAAGTGAAACTATAGTATACAAATTCCTAACTTCCTTCTTGTCCTTTTTCAAAGATGTCATTTCATCTGCCTTTCATCTGGCCTTCTGAATCCCCACATGACAGCTACCCCTTTCTGCTCTAGCTATGTAAGAAATACTCAAACTACACCTGTTTTTTCCCTACTCCAGAAATAGATCTCACTCCTTGGTTGCAGGTTTTACTGTATTGTCCCCCTCCCCATTACAATTTACTTTTTTAGACATAACCAAGGTAAAACATCCTTGAACTTTTCTGTGATACACTTTTTTCCTTGTACAAGAAAAAAAAGAGAAAATAAATATCTTCTTTTAAATCTGTTTATCCATTTCCTTCCAGTAATTCATATTCTCATCTCACTTTCTATCTTTTACAATAAATCTTGTTTAGGATCATTTTCTTCTGTCCCAAATATTTCCTAGATTGTCTTTGAAAAGCTGTTCTCTGAGCCTTGTCTTCCTTTATAGCTGTTGTCCAGGTCCCCAAGTCCAGCCCTTGCTTTCTTCCATAATTTCCACTCTTTCCCACTCTCATTTTTGATCCATTTTGACTTATTCCTACAAAAATTGGAGTATTTTGACCAATATCTTCATTCATTTGGAGTGAAGTGTTTTTCTTATTCTTTTTGATCCACCGGATATCATTAACACTATTGCTTCCTGAGTCCTTTCCTTTTAGATTTCAGTGTCTGTCTGTAATCATCTGCATCTTCTAGCACTGGTAATTCTCACCTCTTTTCATTCATAAATACCACTATCTCTCAAGTTTCTGTTCCATATTTTTCTCTGATTTCTTTTCTTCTCATGATGCCATTTATTACTTGACTTCATTTTCTTTCTCAGTGTGATTGCTAAATTGCCCCTTCTCACAAGAGTACTTTCCTTATATCTAATCTTATGCTACTACATATTCTCACACCACACAAAGAAAAACAAAGTTATTTGTCCTCTGAATTTCCCTCCTCAGCCTACTTTCTTTGTTACTCTGATGAGTTCCCCTGGCCTTCCTATCCTTTGGATTTACCATAGCCACATTACTTTCAGTTCTTCAGACAGCTCCAAGATTACAAGTGTTTCAAATCAGGCACTATGCTAATACTGACAAAGAAGCATAATGCACAACCAGCACACTTTGAATGTGATTTTTAATAATAATGCCCCTTCCCAAACCTTCAGCTGAAATTGTACTGTTGCAGCATCAGGTTTGGATGATGTTTGGATCTTCTGTTTGTTCACCTAGTCAAATCAGAAGAATATGAGATAAATTTAGTATTTTAAATCTCAACAATTTGAAAATTCTGTACAATATGTGATAGATTAGCAATCCAAGGTCAGGTTACTGCATTAAATCACTGAAATTCATTGCAAAAGCAGTTTTCCACCAAAAAAATACCCATTAATAAGATGTCAACCTTAACCAGAATTGTCCTTTTTTACTAATGATGACAAAAACCTAGTAATAAAGTTTAATTCCATCCACAGCATGGAAGTGTAGTGCTAAATTCATTCTTGCAAAACAAAGATAAAGTTGTTGGAGCCCTGACCTGGAATGTGAGACATTCCCTTGGCTGGGAATACATGTTCAGTTTTGCTACTAGTTGAACATAGAGACAATGAGCAGCAGCAGCCTCATCTCTTTTGGGATCCTACCAGAATGATACATTTTCTTCTAACTATTCTTTCTCCTCATATGTGATCCTCTTTCAGAAGGGTTTGCAGTCTTTCCCTGTCACATTGCTGGATTTATGCCCACCATGTAACATGGGATGTTCAGTCACATGGTGGTATGCCAATGTGTCAAATCAAGTGACAATGGTGGGCCTGATCACAACATACAGGGGTGAGACTAGTTCAAAGGAACTTAACTTTTACAGAGGTGCTGAGCACATAGCAAAAACCTACTCTACCCAAGAAACACCCAAGATTGGAGTCAAATATTTAAGTCTCTGCTCTGATGCAGCCACAGCAGTGTAGTTGCATAGGAACAACCACTCGCAGAGATCAGTTATACCTTAATACAAGTTTGTCTGGGCTTAGTTACTGCAGTGAATAGACTGAAGAGAGGCTGTGAACATCCCCATAGTCCACAATGCACATTATCTGTATGTTAAACACACCAAGCAGAGTATCTAATATGTCTTAACTATGAGAGTTCTGTTTATTACTATGTTTCCAGAAAAGCTGTAAAGTGATCTATATTTTGCAACAGGCATTGCCTGCACCTAGTGGAAGCCTACAGAGTTGACAAGATTTGTGCAGACAATTAGTCTTTGCTTAAATAAATGCCTCATTTGTGTGCACAAATAATTATGTGAAAAATTCATGTGCACCTACAATATCATATTTAGACATAATTGCTTGTAAAAAACCAACAGTTTCATTTTTTTGCTGCAGTTAATTAAATTCAGAGCTGAGATCAAATTGTATGTTTGTTTTACTCCAGTGAGCAGAAGGCTTTCTGAGTCCTTTTTTAATAATACATACACACTTGGTAGCAGCTGGCTCTCTAGATGTTACTTTTCCAATAAAATGTGTCTTCACAGAGTACCTAATTTTTTACAGAAAGCTGACGTTAGGTTCATTGTGCCAGGAAAGTTGTTGAGAACTCACAGAAGGCATGTTTCCTGCATTATGATCAGACCAATTTCTTAACAGGAATAAGAATCTGGGTTTATTATCTGAACTCAAATATGCAAAACAGTACACAGAAGGTTCTGACTTGGCTTGCACTATCTATGCACTATTTTATTGCACTATTCCAGTGGAACTACTTACAGTGGCAAATATGATTTATAATATAAAACTTTATTTTTATCTGTACTACAACATTGAATCTTAAAAGGCTCTCTTGGAACTGATAGCTTCATTTTCAATTTTCTTCCAGTTCCAGAACTGTACTGAGAATGCCTTGTCATGCTTGACAGATGTGGCTCTTTTTAATGTAGTCTTTACAAAATATTTTGCAAGTGCCAAGCCACAAGGTAGACTTTTGCTATAACCTTGCATAAATGAGCAGAGGAAAAGAATGCTCTCATTAGCACCTCTAATGTAAGGGCATTTCTTATCAAAAGTGAGACACTACTAAAGGAAAAGATACACTCCTTTCTATTACCTGCTCAGAAATGTGTTTGGCATATTAGGAAAGGTGAGTGAGATGTTGTGTGCCACATTGCAAGGCTAAAAGCAAGCCCTAAGCTGCAGCTGGGTATGCCTTTATCAAAATATAGCTGGTGGGAGGTTCACAGCACAACTGCACTTCACTAAAGGCATTCCTGCTCCAGGATCTTCTCCAACAAGTTGGAGCAGGTCCAGAGGAGGCCACAAAACTGATCAGAGGTGTGGAACACCTCTCCTATGACTGAGAGAGCTGATATTGTTTAGCCTGAAGAAGAAAAGGCTCTGAGCAGACTTCATTACAGCTCTTCAAAACTTATAGAGGCCTCAGCAGGAAGATGGGGGCCATCTTTTTAGCAGGGCCTGTTGCAATAGGAAAAGCCATCAGAAGGGGTGATGGTTTTAAACTAAAAGAGGAGAGGTTTAGACTAGGTATAAAGAAGATTTTTTTTACAATAATGGTGATGAAACACTGAAACCTCCTCTCTGGAAACATTCAAGGCCAGGCTGAACAGGGCTCTGAGCAATCTCTTGTATTTAAAGATATCCCTGCTCACTGGGGGGGGGGGGGGTTGGA